>MU858946.1:0-43122 GCA_033297175.1 Cladorrhinum sp. PSN332
ATATATTGTATTGAAGTGGTTGGGTTGGATTTCGGCCAAGATTTTGCCAAGTGGGCGGAATGGGGGGTGGGCGGAATGTGGGGTACCCGACTTAGCATCAACCTTTCAAAATGCCGGGCTTTTCCATGAGAAATAATACCAACACTCAGGGTGCCTAGGTCGGCCGAGCGGGTGCTGGCTCCAACGTTGGTTACGGCTACCAGCAACAAACCTCCACACCTCCCCCCGCCGGCTCTGCCGGTGGGGCCGTGGCGGAGGATAACAGCCCTTTCGAGATTGCGGATAGCCGGAATGACCAGGGTGTCCAAGCCGGCGAGGTCGCGAGCGGAGCTAATGTCGGGCACACCGGCCACCAGGCGCAGTGAGCATTCATAATTCTCCTCTATTACCCCCTATTATTATGTGCTTACTCTGGGTATCCTCTTTAGGTAAATCTCTCGCAGGACAACTGGAACTTGCCCCTCATTTCAAAGTGTTGTGAGATCCGGTCGATCTCGGTATCAGATTCCACGGGTTAGATGGGGAAGAGCGGGATATTTGTCAGTGGGGGGTTGTCTACAGTTTCAGTTTCAATACTTCGGTAGCAGCAAGACGATGCCTCATCATGTTTACCACATATCCAATTTCTTGTGATTCTTTTGTGATCATTGCTATGGATGTAACAACATCACGCCCACATCATTGGGGCGAATCCACTTCCGCTTGCACCCCGAGACCAGTCGTCTCCTACTACCGTGCGTAAAAGTATCCGGACACACACACCCGTTAGGGAAGTTAAGCAACTCAGTCCCTCAGTGAGCGTGGGAGCCGCACAATAGATTTAAATGATGCACGCGCGGGAGGCGCTCAAGGGACCACTGAGGCATAATTATAGGGTGGTGGGGGGATCCGAGAGGGGCAGCCCGGGGAGGTGCTCATAATGAATTGGTAGGTACCAATAACAACGCCAAATATTGCGGCGGTTAATGATGATATCAAGCAATATTTGGGAAAGCAAACCCGCCGGAGTGTGGTTGCGGTGCAGCGTCGCAGTTTACATGCCTACCTTTTACTCGATGGATTAACGAGAGGGGAAGTTGGGCATTGAAAGAAGAATAAGGCTACATGTATGCGGGGCTTGGGTGAGGGCAATATTGCTATGTAGGCTGTCTTTTCTTGGCTGTGTACACGTAACTCTGTGTATTCCGTAGGGGTTAATTTCCACAAAAGTGCCTCTGCATCCAGCTCAGATTTGGGCATGAAATCGTGTCAGCTGCCGGCAGGTGAAAATAGAAAACATTGCCCTCATTATTCATTCCTTCAATTCAGGAGACTGAGAAGAGCATGTGGCACATGATGCTGGAGACTGCGAGAGGGGCTAAAGTGTTAAGCTGCCACTGCTACCTTCCAGGTTTTGATGACCTTTTAAGTAGAATCATACTGACGTCCCCGCGGATATTGCTGGCATAGGAAAAGCGCGTATCTGGTGCATTAGTCTATCATTGGACGGATGGGTTTGATGAGGACCTTTTTGAAATCCGTCATTGTGCAGGACGTGACGGAAATTGATGCATCATGCACCTCCACGATAAAGGGGCACCCCTCAAGTTCCTTACTACCTTGTGTGAGGTGGTCAATGAGAAGTTCAAGTTTTAGAGGTAAGAGAAGTTGTCACCGAGACCACACAAAATTCCAAGTCAGTGCATGAAAAGAAGCGCCTCACATGAGGCAATTGCGTTGATACTCACAATAATGCTTGGAGTAATGGGTGTTGAGTGTTTTTCTTTTTTGTAAGAAGAAAAGAATCGCTGGTATAGCCGCGACCTAAATTAGAGGTACACCTCTACCGAGGAGGTCCTTCACTCAGTGCGACCCTTTGGAGTGCCCCTCCTATCAACTACCTGGATGCCACCCTTCCAGACATAGACTGTCCGAACAAACCCCCACACTCAGTTGACAACTCCGTGCGACTCAAGCAAGTACCGCATGATCTTGGGTAGTGAAACAAACTGGATGCAGGGCAGTGAGGCATTATCGAATGGTTGTGAACAGCGCAATTAAGAATACCTCGACTCATCACTGCATCTCTTTTGCCGCTCAGACGTTGCAACCTTGTGTTATTTAACAGATCCAAGATCTTCACAGCATTACCGCGAGGCGCGCAACAATGCTTCAGAAGCAGACGGAGATGGTATCATTTGGGAGTGATCTCTTGTCGCGGCTAGCTGGATTTCATGACCACGAGGGCTTCAATGTCACCAATGAGCGCCCCCACCAGAGCTGCAGAGCATATGCTTGGTATTGGATGTGGGGCTGGAGCTGCCCAAAGCCAGCAGCCACTGTTCTATCATGGAAGAACGCTTTATTCCTTCAGACTTCTAGGTGACCAGGGTTACGGCTGATAATACTCAGGGTTGGTGTAAGTAGATTTTCAAGTGTAGGAACCGATGTATATCCTGGCTTTGCGTCTTATAAACATGGAATCAAAACAAGTCAATTACATGTACCTACCCAGGTCTGACGATTTTCAAATGTGACTTCTAAGAAAAGCTAACTTGAACTATTTTGTTTTTTGCAGCTTGAATGAGTGCAGATTGCACCGAAAGGACCCTTGCGCCTAACCAACATCGGGCGCAGGTGTTGGAATACCATAGAATTCTTTTGTTTATGATGTATCATTAGGCTTGCTCCATTGGGAAGCCGCGAGCGCAGAACTTAGAGTACCTAAACCCACGCTGTCACTCCCCAACCGAACCCCTTTAAAATGCCGTTCCCCGACGAGCTTTTCAAGTTACTTGCGGCCAGACCAACACAGGTCGGACGATTTGAACGACTACCCCGTGAACAACAAAGGGATCGGCAACAGTAACGCCTGCATTGTTAGGCAATACCCAGCAGCAACATGGCGATTCAAACGCAATTACCACCGGCCCGCATTGCGGTATGTACCAAATATCGCAACCTTTTGCTATTAGCCGTCGTTTAATGTCATCATGATGTAGGTTATTGGTCCTACAGGGGCGGGCAAAACGACGTTTGTGTCACGAGTCACGGGCAACACCGACCTCATAATCAACGATGGTGTCGACTCTGGTATGTGTGCCTATTACCACTCAGTCCTTTCCTATGCATTCAACGCTGACAAGAAACTGGAAAACAGTCACGCAGGACGCAGTGTCGGTTTCATGCACGATCGATGGGCGGCAGGTAACGCTAATTGATACACCCGGCTTCGATGACTCGGACCCGGAGCGCAAGGAGGTTGACATCCTCAAGATTGTCTCCAAGCACTTGATGGAGAGACACGGTGCGGGTACCAAGCTCAATGGCGTTATACTTCTGCAGCCTATCTCCAACGCACGTGTTGGAGCTACTGAAGGCTTTCGCACACGCCTATTCAAGATGATGATTGGCGAGGAGTCGTATGATCGCGTTGTGATTGGCGGCACCCATTGTGCGGATCGAACGGAGGCACAGACTCGGGTTGATAGGCGGACGGAACGCGATAATATTTGGGGTGACATGGTGAAGAGAGGAGCTCACGCATTGCCTTACGGGAATACCCAAAAGGAAGCTCTCACAATTGTCCGGAGGCTAATGGAGTGTGACGCCAAGCACATCTTGCTTCAAGAAGAGCTTGCACGCGGAAAGACTTTGGAGGAAACCGCCGCTGGCAAAGAGATTAACAAGCACAAGACCGAGGAGATTATCAAGCTTCAGGGTCAGCTCCGGGACCTGCAATCTGATAGGGACGCTACCAGGGCTGAAATGGATGACCTTCGGAACAAGATTTATGAGAGAGAGGAGGAGATTATGGATTTGAAGCGTGGTTGCTAATGCATTGGTGTGGACTGGACTCGCTCAAGGACATGTTTGAGAGATGCAGATGGATTTGAAGTTGTGAAATAATTCAGTTTCTCGAAGCGATTGTGGATGAGGCAAAGCTGAAATTCGGAAGCAACCCAAAGTCTTGCTGGCTTTGATAACATAAAAGTGCAGGAGGCCAGATATTCCTGTTGGCGTTTGTGTCAAACACCCTGGCGGGCCTTTGCAGTAAACGCCACTTGGTATCCATTTCCCGTCGTCCAACATTGTCTGACGGTACTTATGATCGAAACAAACGGTTGCTAATTTTCCAAACAACATCTCCGGAATGGTACACAGGGCAAAAATAAGAAGCGTTGTGCCATCGTTTGTCAAAGACATCGTATATCCATAATCCAACAGCCCATCTGATGATGGAGGCAACGGTGCTAAAATGCACGATGGGAGTGTGGTAATAGCAAGAACTGTCGGGAACAAGATCAGAAACTCAAAGACTCGAAGCGGATCATCCCCGAATCAGCCGCTTATTGAGTCTCTCGGTGGATACCTCAAGGTGTCACATATCTGGTATCAATGGCTCTCAACTCAGTATCTAGGCGTGGGTAGATAGCTTCAAAGCTTTGAGAACAACTGAATCTGGCTCATCTGCAGGGCGCCGCAGTATTAGCAGTGCTTGCCGCGCTGATACAGATATCTCGGCAAAGATCCGACGCTTGGACATCAAACAGAGCTGGTATCGGGGTGGTGACGGCAAATAGTGCGACCTGGCAACCTCCGTTTGGATTGGACGGCAGGGAAGGTTCAGGGATTTCGAAAGAGAAAAGTCCATGCATTTTCAGCTCAAAAGCGCCGTGCATAAATGAACAAATCGAGTTCAGGAAGGATCGGCATAAGATGGGATTGTTAACCATCTCGAGTTGATGAATGCCAAGACCGCAATGACTTTGTTGCTGTCTCATCCCATCTTGCGAGCCGTCTGTATCCGACATGCAAGTCTGATCTTCGCCCAGGCGAGATCCAGACCAGTGTTTCGAGATGCAACGCTGGGACTCTACCCGGTGAACCCCAGAGTGGTTCGTGATGCGCTGGGGAGTTATTGATGAAGGGGATGCGTACATATAACGATGGGATGGCTGTCGTTTTTCTACTCCTATCATCAGCACCACAAGACCACAAGAGCAAAACATTCATTCTTTTCCGAGTTGATCTCACCATTCCAGTTCTGTGAGCTGTTTCATTCTTTGCACATACTTTTTTCTGCATCAAACCGCCAGCCGGTCTTTACCAACAAACCTCAATCAAAATGTATGCCAAGACTCTTCTCATTGCTCTCTTCGCGGCCTCGACCGCCTCGGCTGCCGTTATCAACGTGCGTCAGAACCAAAATAATGGCAACAACAATAACAATGCCGCCCCCGACTTTGGTGTTTGCAATCCCACCATTGACTTCCAACTTGGCCGCGCCGGCCGTAAGGCCGATGAGGGCACCTTCCTGCCTACCGACGCGCTTGTGGCTCAGGGTCAACAAGACGCTCTGAACCCCAACATCATCACCAACCGTGTTTGCGACCAGCTTACGAACGTGTGCGAGGCCAATGATGCTGCAAAGGCGCTGTGCGAGGAGGCACAGGCTCTTGTCCAGAGTCTCGGAACCAAGGATGCCAGCACTGCCGATGCGTTCAACAGTGCTTTGGGATTCTAATGGTGGAAGCGATACATGGATGACGGGAAATGAATCTCAGATGATGGATTGAAGAACTCTTGGAGGGAAGATGATCAAGATGTGTCAATTTTGTAATTGTGGGATGGAAGGATGCCCAGCAATGACTGTATCATCGATATTCCACTTGTCAGCTTTCAAATCATGACTCTAAATCCAGATACCGTGCGTGAGACATTGTCCACTTAATAATGGTTGTGCTTGCGCGATCCCAAAGGCATGTTGGAGGTTGTTCAAATTTGGCTGTTCCTTCCCAGTTGTGATTCACCTTCGGCAATCAACGTCATGGAGCGGAGGAAATGAACAAAGATGAAAGTCCCGCACCTTTCAGAATCCATTTCATCTTACCAGGTGGCTCAGGTGGAGCATGGCGGAAGACAGTCATGGCTGTCAGGGAATGAACCCCTCATCTTGGTTCGGTCTGAACACTGGGCAACTACTGGGAGAGCATTCCAAGTTGGGAAATATCATCACAGTCCTGGGAATTCCTGCCGCGTTGGCAACTTGGTCTCCTGCCGTTATTATGCTCAAGGAAGTTACACTCCAGCGAAGCAGACTCGGATACTGTCCAATGGTACTTCAAGTTCGGAAGTGCAAATTTTGCTCTTGGATTCCAAACGCTCCTTCCTCGCAGGCTGGTCGTCCCCAAGCAGCATGCCCAAATCCGAACCACACAAGTATTAACATGAAGATGCTCCATCTCGATTTTTCTTCAACTGTCAGCGTCAACTCCGAAGACCTGTCTTCTCTGTTTCCAATATCCCGCCGACTCATCACCTGTTCGACATCGATTTTGCAGCTTGCTCGCCACACTCCTTTGTAGCAACCATTTGCCGTATTATCTTGTCGTCCCAGGATGCGCATCCCTCAGGTTCTTATCGCAGGCGCGGGCCTCCTTGCCACTACTCATGGCTTGAACATCTTGATCACGGTCAGTCAGTGAAAACACAGTCCTTATTCCACACCTGTTCCCCATCCAATCACTGACCTCCATTATTTGACAGAATGACGATGGATTCGGGACAGCAAACATCCGTGAACTCTACAAGCAGATGAAATCGCTCGGTCATGATTGCTACATCGTTGCCTCGGTTGCCTCGGTTGCCTCGCAGACCGATGCTGGATTCCGTGGGGGCTTTACTACGCGCTCGACTTTGACTGCAGATGGTGACTGGGGTATGTTTTGATCTTGGTTGGTGTGCTGAGTCCTATGTTCAGGTTGCTAACACTCTGCAGGAATTATCAAGGCAGGTGCTCCGTCCCTGGGATTCGATCCGTCGGACGACCATATCTGGTATTACAACGGCACTCCAGCGGCGCAAGTGGTGGTCGCCCTCGACTATATCCTTCCCACGTTTGGAAAGATTGCGTCGCCAGACCTTGTCATTTCCGGTCCCAATGCCGCGTCCACCAGTGACTTCTTCCTTCGATCCATTTCCGGGGCCATGAGTGCAACATATGTCGCCATCGAGCGCGACATCCCGGCAATGGTGTTCTGGACTGGCAACAATGTTCCTATTCCGTATACCTGGCTCAACGCCAGCACCAAGGCTGGTCTCCAAGACCCATCGACCATCACTGCCCGCCTTGCGTCCAGCCTCGTTCAAGCTTTCATCACTAAGTCAGCTGGAGGGCGGGTCCTGCCACCAGGATATGGTGTCACGGTCAAGCTCCCATACATCACCTCGGCCACCAGTGATGAGTGCACCAATCCGCCGTTTGTGCTTCAGCGTCTGTCTGCTGGCGAAGTTGGAGCCAAAGCGACATACAACAGCAAAACAGGCCTCTTCAATCAAAACCTTGGAGCCTCCGGCACCAACAACTTTGCTTCCGATGGTATGGATGAAAATTTGAACATGATCAATTCCACTTGCATCAGTTCAGTTACTGTTTTCGCCGTCAAATATGACACGACGTACCACAGAGAGTGCTTCAACGTAACTGATGTCACCGCCATCATTCCCATTGTTGTCCAATCCAACGGCTCAGTGCCAGTCCCCGGTGGTCTGGGCCCGAATGCATCGGTATCAAGCAACGTGTCGCAACCTCCCCCTGATGGACCGTCTTCGCATCCACCTGCAATCATCAGCATTGGATCGGTTGGTCAATGGTCTTCTAGCGTTATCATGCTTGGTCTTGCCATTTGGGCCTTTATGTATTGAGGCAGGGCCGAACGGGGCGGGACAGCAAATTTTGTGCAAATTTTGATGTTGATATCGTTTTGTTTTGATCATTCTATACCTAGACTAGAGGGGATAGGTGGAGAGCTTTGACAAGCTGTTGTAATGTTGGACGAGTCTAGGCAGAGATAATATTGACCTCTTGACTTTGGTAATCGACTTTATGGCATGTGCCACGGAGACCGTATTGCAATTCCAAGATTAAGCTTGCGGCCTTGCAGTGGCGAGGTGCCATTGATCCATTGACAGGTGTCGGTCTATCGCAAATCTCATCTGCCACACTAGTTACATACCATCACATCAATGATGCTGAGAAAATAATACAGACATGCGTATTGTTTTCAATGCATCAGTCACCTTCCACCAAGTGCAAAGCTCCAGATACGGTGGTGATACACCTTGGGCTGTGTGGACCTCCGCCGCCGGTTTTGTGAATATGGGTATAAATGTCGGAACCGAATTCCATCAAATGCGGGTTTAGCTCAGTTGGGAGAGCGTCAGACTGAAGTCCCACTTCACTCAAACCTGAAACAAGGTAATCTGAAGGTCGTGTGTTCGATCCACACAAACCGCAATTTGTTTTTGCCTTTTTTCGCCTTTTGGTCTTTCATGACAAACTCTGGAAGGTTCCTGGCATTCTCCATGCGCCCATCGTGGGAAACGAGATAATTCGAAGCGGACGTGCATCGTAGAGCCACACAGGCGTCAAGCGCTGTCCTCACAAGCTCCAATGTCTTTTTTGGAAGTTTTCGCTCCATTCCTCCATCAGCCTTTCCCTTCAAACGTTTCGTCGCACTGCTGCATCGCGACATCCAATCGAATGTGTTCCCCATTTCCGCTGACGCACGAGTTTTTTGTTTCTTGGAATCCAACTCCGGGTGGCCCATGTGGCAGGTGTTGCAAGACGCCAGTGACGACACTGTTTCCGTCCTTGGGAAAACGCGCCAAGCCATACACCAATCATCAGCGGGCGATTGGTCAATTCTTCGATCGCCGCACCGCAATGATGTCAATATGCTCCTCTTTTGAGCACTTTGAGCAGGATCGACTCAAGGCCGGTGCCTCTCTTGTTGACGTAGCACTCAATATGTCTCGAATACCAGATGACGCTGATGCGTAGCAAATAGACTTGATAATTATTATTTATCGCAGAAGCTCCAGGTCCCCTCTCCGAATGCTCCCCAGCTTCTGACGACTCATGAACACAACCTGTGACGAAGAGCATACATATATATAATTTGCGACTTCACAGCGCTAACGCTAGTGACCATCTACAGGGTCCGAGTCTGAAAGCAGCTTGACAACATCGATAACGGCGCGATGGCGGCAGCATACCCTCTCCCGGGAGCCTATCCCGGCTCCGTTCCCCCAACCCCTGACGAGATCCCAACTCAGCAGCCGGAGCTGATTCAGGAACCTCCACACCAGCACAACCACCACCAACGCAACCAGTTGCTCAAGTCCCAGGACCCCCGCGGCCACACTGCTATAGACTCCGGCGTTGGCTTGACCGATTCGGAACCGATTTACACCTCGCAAAAGGACTACCACTGGAAGGGTCCCTCGGAAGCAGTTGGCGGCGGCACCTACAGCCGTGACCACAATGCTACCGCGGCGTTTGAGTCTGCAGGACTGAACGACATTCTGCCCCGCAATCCGGACCTCCCTTCGAAAGGTGCCGACCAAGATGTCCACACACGTGCGGCCGAGAGGAGCGTTCCCAGGACCGAAGTCTCACGACGAGATTCAGAGGAAGAGTTTCCCCTACGAGACAGCGAGGGCAGCTCACGGCTGAGCGGGATGGCCTATACCGGATCGTCCAAATCCACCGTCGGGGATGTTTCCAACAGAAACAGTGCATCCGAGCCTCCATACTGGGGGAGCCTTCCCAAGGCCGCCAGCGGCGGTATTTACAACACGGTAACTGGTCATGGGAGCGCCAATGACGATCACGCGCAACACCATGGTCTTCCCCAAAGGTCAGCAGGCCCTGAGAGATCCCATATCACTGGCGTCAACTCTGACATTCCAAGGGGTGGCACCTACAATACCGTAGCTGGGCATGGAAGCAACGACGTTGAGAACCAGCGCCACAGTTTCTCGCAGTCCGGCGGCGAGACTATGCCCGTTCCCAGCACTGCTGATGCTTCTTCTCGCAATACCGCATCCGGTCCCGCCGTTGGCGGACATACTCAGCACGCACATGTACCTTCTTCGGTTGCTAATGGCGCGCTGTCTGCTGCTCCTTTGCCAAAGATTCCCGAGGGGGAGCAGAAGAAGTCTTTTGGTCCCTCCGCTACCGAGACTAATAAGCCAGCCATTACTTCTGCTTCCATCCACAATACCCCAGCGGAAACTGATGCTTTGCTTGCGGGACCTGCCCCACGAAGTACTGATGGGGTGCTTTTACCGACATCGTTAGTTTCCCAAGCCAAGCCCGAACCTACCCCTCAGCGTGCATTCCCACTTGCGCCATCCCGCGCCGGCCGCGAAGACGAACGAAGGCGATCTGGTTCCCGCTCAAGAGATGCCACTCTCGGGGCGGCTGCTGGACTTGGGGCCGGCGCTGCTGCCTATGGCATTGCGGACAAGCGCAAGAAGGCCAACCAGCAGGCCGAACCAGCTCCCGTACAGGAGACCAGACATTCGAGGAGCGCCAGCGAGGACCAAGGTCACAAGGCCACTGGGAGTCTCTTTGCTCGCCAGTCGCGGGAGGAGAAGCGCTCCGCATCAGTCGACAAGCACAAGAAGCAGTTGCACTCTGAGGAGAAGAAGCACAAGGTTTTTAGCATCTTCCACCGACACAAGGATGACGAGCCCAAGGAAGACATATCAACATATGAGCCCCCCAGGAAGTCGGTTGACAAGGTTGAGCGGAAGGAGGAGGTTTTGGTAGGTGCCACTTCGAGCCCCAAGACGCGCAATCGTCTACGGAAGGGAAGCAAGAGTGAGAGGCGCTCCTCTTCGAGCGACAGTGACCGCTCCGGCCACGGCAGGGAGAAGCTCGCCGCAGCCGCTGGGGTTGGCGCATTGGGCCTACACCATCACAAGAAGGAGGAGAATCTCAAGGATGCCGCCCGGAAGCCTCAAGAGACCGCACCCACCACGCAGCCGATCTACCGGGACAATAAGACACCCACGGCGCCTAATAAGAACGCGCAGGTTGCTGCTGCTGGAGCTGGAGCTGGTCTCGCGGCAGGCTTGGGTGGGTACGGCATGGCTAAGAGAAACCACGAAAAGGCCGAGCATAACACCCTACCTGTGACTGAAGAGGTTTCTACTCCTTTTGAGCACCCAAGAGAGCCTCCAATGCCTCCTCAGGACAGCGTGCTCGGGACCTCAACTGTCGACCCGATTCCTAGGGCCAATCACCCGAACGTCGCGTTCACTGCGCTCCCCTCTGGGGCGCCTGCTGGGCCAAGCAGTACCCGCCCTTCTGAGTTTAATAACAACAGCAGAGGGGATATTGTCGCTCAGCAGCCAGGCCAGTACAACCACCTTCCCTCTGGCACGACTTCTGGGGTGAAGCAGGACTA
Source organism: Cladorrhinum sp. PSN332 (assembly GCA_033297175.1). Lineage (NCBI taxonomy): Eukaryota > Fungi > Ascomycota > Sordariomycetes > Sordariales > Podosporaceae > Cladorrhinum > Cladorrhinum sp. PSN332. The sequence goes on from MU858946.1 coordinate 11,241, forward strand.
TGCTCGTCCATCCGAGTCCAACCACTCTGGCTATTCCAAGGACGCGACGGCAATGGGAGCTGCCGGTCTCGCTGCTGCCGTGAAGCGCGAGTCCCACCGTCCATCAGACCCGAGTGCTTCTAAGGGAGGCGTTTCTGACAATTACAACCACCTTCCTTCAGGTACCGCCTCTGGTGTCAACCCAGACCATACCCACACCTTCGAGTCCAACACATCCAAGCGTGGTGTGCCTGACAACTACAGCCACCTTCACTCCGGCACGGCCACCGGCGTCAAGCGCGACGCATCCTCGGCCGACAACACAGCCGCGTATAAGACGGCGTCTGATTGTGCCACCAGCCGTCCACCTAACGACCGTACCGATTCCGGGCCGTATAACAAACTCCCGTCGGGCACACCTTCAGGTGTAAAGATCAAGCCGAAGGAGCATCGTTCTCGTCAAAGCAGCGAGCCAGCGGTTCAGTCCAACTTGGCTGTAAGCACCCAGCCGCCGAGACACTCGGTTGATGTCACGTCGTCGAGGAAGGACTTGCCTCTTCCGCCTTCGTCGTCGAGCCCTACAGATGCCAACGCTCCAATTCATCATACCATCCTGCGCGCCCCCGAAACGGGAACGGCTACCAACCCCCCACCTCCTTCCCAGCCGGCTGCGCACTTCACATCATTCCCCAACCCGGGTATGGTGCAGAACATGAGTCCCGAGGTCATGCCGGAGACTTATAGGCAATCTGTCGTCCCGCCTCATGTCACCCGCCAGGCTGGTGGCGCTGAGAAGGATGTGAGCCCCAGAGGATCTACTAATGATGTTGTGTCGTCGGCGGCCGCTTGGCGACAACAGCCGCAGAGTAAGCAGCCCGCCCCTGCGTCTGTTTCTGCGCCCCCTCCTACTCCCTTTTCCTCTGCCCAAACTCAAAATAACACTTTGCACCAGTCTAAAGACCGGTCAACGGTTGGTCCCGCCCTTGCGGCTGCTACTGCTTCGTGGGGTGTGACGGGTGGTTTGCCGACTTCTAACACTGTGGACAAGGTGATGCATCAGTGTGAGCATTGTGGAAGGGAGAATGATGTTACCAGTCTTGTGAGGAGGGAGCAGGAGAAGTTGAAGGGTGGTTCGGTGATGCCTGGGAGCCATGGACAGTGGAGTCGTTCCAAGTAAATGGATGGGGAAAGGAGGCGTGATGAGTGATGAGTGATGAGTGATGGGTATTTGTTTTCTTGGATGTTTTTTTTTCCCTAGCAAATTGTAATTGTAATGTTTTTGGGTAGTGGTAAAATTTTATACGTATTTATGATATTTGAACCATGCTTCCGGTTGTTGTTGAGGGTGTAACATGACGGGAAAAGAAATCGGACCAAGTGTGCTGGGTGGGACACCATCATCACTTGTATATAAAGTCACAATGACCCAGGAGGATGCCTGAAGACAAGAATAATCGACCGACAGTGTTAATGCTAGCTTATAAAGAAGAAAACGAAAAAAGAACAGAATAAATCCGAACTAGGGAAAACTCACAGTGCACTCTGCACAGTAATTGACAAAATCCCTCCCTCATCCCAAGGAACAACATTCCCGGAAAGGAAAAAAATCTGACCAAAACGTGCTCACACACATGTATAAAAACGCCATCTCACTTCTCATCAAATCGCAACCCACGCAGAACTCGAAAACGCCGACTTCGGGTCGTCATCGTCCGAATCCGAAATAACGCTCAAAGCAAATAAACTGCCGTACCCACTTCCTTCCGACATGATGGATCCCAAGAGTGGATCTCCCTCTTCTCCATCTTGTTCCCCATTCTCTTCCTTCCCCGCATCATCATCATCATCATCATCGTTGTCGTCGTCCAATAATACCAAAACGTCTCTCCGTCTGCTCTTTTCGCCCGAAGATGTAGATTTCGACCTGCCCTCACCTAGCATAAACACACGATGCGTCCCTTCGCTGTCGTCCGAGTCGCTAGTTATTTCGGTTGCTGTCTCGGTTTTTTGCAAGGTGGTGGTATTCGACGGCGGTGTTGCCGTTGTGTCCGCACCGGTGGTCGTCGTCGTCGGCTCCATTGTATCCTCGTCCTCGTCCCCCTCGTCCTCCTCCCTTGGCTGGATATTATTCTCCCTCACGCATTCCGTAACCGGTAACAACAACAACAACAACAATAACTCTTCTTCCTCTTTATCCTCCGATTTCCCATCCCGTGAGCCCTTCTTTCGTAGTTTTGGTGCTCGTTTGTCTTCTTTATCTTGTCGTTGCTGTCCTTGTTGTCGTGGCTGCTCACGTGATAGGCCGTCGTGTCGGTAAGTCCGCTTGTGATAGTCAGGCGAGAACGTAACTCTTCTGCTGCGCGACGAGATGGAGTTAGACTGGCCATTGCTCTTTTTATTGATTTCTTGATGAGGGTGGGCGGTGGTGGTGCTTTTTCTTCCCCTTGATGATGATTCCCGTGATTCTCTGGATTCTCTGGATTCTCTTGAGTGCAGTTGAGGTCGAGGCGGTCGTGGCGGAGGGCCGGCCACAGCAGCAGCTCCGACGCCCACTGTTGTGCTTCCCCCTCCGACTGACACGGTTTGGGAGATGGCGGCCTGGGGTGATTGGGACTGAAGATCTTGGGAGGCTTGGTATTCTTGTGGGGATTGGAGACGACGGATGAGGCCGTATTTGGCCATCTGCGTCGTGGTCATGTTGAGCCTCGTAAGTTTGGTTGGGTAATACGGACAAGGGAGATTCTACGCACTTGTTCCTCCGCTTCGGATTGGAGGTCCCGCGTTTCGTACTTTGGCCAGACGATCTTGCTTGTGCAGCAGGAGACGCAAAAGCGGCATCGGTCGGGGTGTAGGGGTTTTCCGGAGTCGTTGCGCGCTCTGATCTCGGGAGGCTGGGAAGAGGAGCGGAAGAGAGACATGAATCCCCAGCCGATTTCGCGAAGACGGACCTCGACGTCAAAGTCGAAGTGGAGGTGGCGCCCGAGTTCGTGCAGGCCGTCCGAGGTTTGGTGTCGGAGGATGCGGTCGATCGTGCTGGCGTCTACTTCGCGGGTGACGGTTAGGGGGCAGGTCATGTTTTCGTAGATCTCGGGTGTCCAGAGGTGGAGTTGGGCTTCGGTCTGGCCCGACCAGTGGGCGGCGCGGTTGTAGGGACGACTGCGGGAGTGGCGTTGACGGCAGTGGGTGTGGTGTCGACGGCAGGAGCAGCGGTCGGCGTGGGAGGAGGAGACGCGGAAGGATGAGTCGGACGGGTTGTGGAGAGGTGTTGTGAGGCCGAGGAGGGAGACGAGGGGTTGGTGGTTGTTTCTGAGTTCGAATGAGGGTTGGGGATCTGAGGGAATGTGAGTCTTTTTTTTTCATCTTTTTTTTTCATCTTTTTTTTTCATCTTTTTTTTTCACTGCATATGGGATGGCGGGGGCACTCACATGTTTCGTAGGTGAGAGACTTTCGCCAACTGCGCAACTTCCTCTCGTAAGTTACCTTGCTTGCATGTTGAGCATGGACGGTCAAGGCTGGTAAGGGATGTCCAAGGCCAGCTCCGGCTACGCCGGCTGTCCAGTCGGTGGCGACGCCGTGCTCGTTGTGCATGGCAATATCGGAGACTACATCGTCGCCTTTCGGTAGTAGGTCGTGCCTCTCCCCGCTGCGGTAGAGATATCTGACGTTGATTGAGTCGAAAATGCGGTTGTGTCGTTGAATTCTGGATACGGTTAGTAGTGGCACTCAAAAGATCTTGTGTGGTTACATGTTACTTACTCTCCCGTAACTCGGTTGATGTTGACCTGAAGCTTGAGACTCAAAATGATACGGTAAACAGGTCGAGCGCTGGGATCTCCTCGGTTGTATTTTCCCGATCTCTCAATGCGCATGACTGGCTCCAACACACTGACGGACGAGTAGTGCCCCTTTCCTCCTTGGATACTCTCTTCGAGGCTGACTGGGTGAATGTGTGATAGCAGGACTGGACCGGGTTGAGGTGGTACTGGAGGGTATTCTGGTGGACATGGTGGTGGTGGTTGTTGTTGTTCCAAGGGCCGGGAGGATCTTCGCGACCTGCGCCGTCCCTCTCCGCGACGGTGACGGTTAGACTCGTAGCACTCCGACATTCGACGTTTTCGAATTCAAGGTTTGTTTTCTCGTTGACATGATGGATAACATTCGACGAAAGAAAGAAAAGCCCCGACGAGTGGTGCAACACTCCATGATGTATACGATTGACAAAGTGAATGGAGTTCGGCGACTCTAGCGGCAAGACGGATCAAGCGTGACCTTGTCACCCGTGAGGCTTCAAAAGTATGGTTGTCGCCTTGACAGCGACACTTGATTCCATAGCGCAAATCTTGTTCACAAATCAAAAAGAAAACAAAGGGGGGCACAGGGTACATGTAATCTTGTGTGCTTTAATGAGGCTTCGGTAGCGTTCGGCTATGTCGTCGGCTACGCTCCCGAAAAGGTTCAGCCTCCCCCATCATGTGAGGTGTTTTGGCCAAGAAACGTCCAAGACCCAAGAACTTCTCCTGCCGCATTGGCTAAATAAGCTCTGGATGGCTCCCGCCGGCGGGAGCTAGGGAGGATGAATTGAACTGAAGGAAATACCCGGGAGCACACTAATGCAGCCCATTTCAACGTCGGGGAGGCCTTACAGCCCTGCGAAGGCTTGGTGAAAGCTTAGTTGGAGAGATCCGCACTTGACGACAGTTTGTGAGGTTGGTGTTGTTGATAATATCCCCAACCTCTGACCGACCGCCGACTTATAATCATCTGATCTGTTTATTTCCATCTCTCAAAAATCGCAGTAAAGTAGCCGAGGACACACCCGATGTTGTTCACCCGGGAACCCAACCCCTTTCGACACAGACAACATTTTGTTCCCAGCAAATTATAATCCATTAATCCCTAACTAATATTAACCGTTGGCCTGGGCAAGCATGAGAATCAGATGTTCGGATGTTGTCTGTCCGTCTGCTTCCCCAGACTCCACGCCTTGGCACCCCGGATTCTCTGTCAAATTTTCTGGGGGATCGTCTAGGGTTCGTGACCTAATTACACATCCAAATGACACGCCATGCAGAGATTTTTTCTTTCTCAATCTTCACGAGACGCAAGATTGAGGTAAATTGCAACAGTAAACACAGAAAAGGGGGACTCCTAGTCTCTTGAGAAGTTTTAACTGACATTATCATCGAAGAAACTTGGGTTTCGCTTGCAGTTCAAGCGGTTACAGCCGGGACTTTCAACTTTGGATGAACACCCAAGATTATCATCAATGCGTTCAGCCAGTGTGGTGTGAAGAAAGAAAAAAAAAACCTGCCACACGTGTATTACCCGAGGTTTCTGACTCGATATTCTAATTTCTATGGGATGTTGACGTTTCTTTCCCCGGATACCCCAGACCAACTTTGTTCCCAACTTCTCCGATGATCTGGGGTAAGCCTGGGGCGAAAAATATAGTGGAGACCACCATGCCGGTCCATATTTTTTCTTTGAAAAAAAAAAAATCTTCCTAGGCTCTGGCCTTGCAACGAACTGGAGTTGGAGCCATTCTCGCAGGGGAGTCAAACAGGACCGAAAGGCTCCATCACCATCTTGGATAAATGTTCGGATCTCTCCAGGTAAAGATTGAAAAGGGTCCCTTGGAGTTTTCCGGTGAAGCCGAGTCATGTCTCGGAGGACTAACAGGCGAGAAGTGCGCCCGTTGGGTTGGATTGAGACGGGAGTCCACACCTCCCCACCCGTTCATCCACAATATCACCGAATCCACGCCGCTGGTTAAATCCAACCTGGGTCCGCGAAAGGCTCCGAATGCGATTCGCCAGATGTCTACCAGATGGCATCTCAACTTTCAAGAGCCTCCCCGCGGGGACCTGCAGCTGCTCTGTCTGCTGGAGCCTTGCCCACTTCCCCGGCGAGCTCCTCCTCCTCTCCCACATGCCTCCCCGCAGTTCTGTCTTCCCCGGCGGTTCTGTTCGAATCACGATGCCATGAACTGGAAAAATCGAGCGGTGTTCAACTATTTCCCCCCTTAGCCCCTGATATTAGTGATGCCAAACAAGCGATTCAAAAATTCTTGTTTACGCATCCTAGAGATCGGGGCGCATCAGCAGTCCTATATATATATATACATACATTTATATGAAAATATCGACATCACATGAAATTAAAAACAAATTCTTCTTTCAGTAATTCCAGATCTGCATTTTATTTCGGGACGCGGTGCAGAAAATTCCTGGGGATCGCCCGAGTGGATCCGAGACGCAAAAGCAGGGAGGAAAGGGGTTCCTTCTAGTGTATGATCCGGACAAGACAGACACACCCCTGAAATTGTTCGGAATAGTTCCACAGTTCGTGTAGACGTCATCTCCTTTTTCTTTTTTCTGCAAACTCTTCTTTTCAGGGTTATTCATCCCGTGTCGCCACCGCCGTGGCTGGCCCCCCTGCTTCCTCGAGAGGACAGGGTTGACCCAAGGTGAACCCAGGCCAGGCACAAGGTAAGCTATCCACTAACCAACCAACATTCGTTCTCCAAGTGGGGGACCCAACAGCTTGGAAGGGCACGAGGACAGCAAAGGGAGACCTAGTTCTTCAAGGTCAGCTGGGCTAGGCACGACCAAGAGAGAGAGAGAGAGAGAGAGAGCCGCAAGCTCCGGGCACGCCGGCATGGGAGACTGGGGAAGGGGGACGGAGGAGGAGGAGAGAGGAAGAATCTTTCTTCTATATAACGGGGCGGTCACCATCCCGAGACAACCGGAGAGAGTCTTATTCTTCTTTCTGTATTATAATTCAAACAATCAACAATCAACAACCAACGCAGGGGTTTAAACTCTCTCCCTTTGATACTCGACTTCTTCATACCATCACTTTGCCCCCTTGCGTCAGTCCGAGAACAAAAATCTTCATCCCCCCCGGCGTTCATAGACCCCGAAAATCAAACAACACCAGATAAACAAACCTACAGGTACACAATGCCCGGAGGAGCAGGGCCCGTGACGGGGCCGATCGACGTTACCCGCGTCGAGGCCCCCGTCACCTTCAAAGCATACCTCATGTGCGTCTTCGCCGCCTTCGGCGGTGTCTTCTTCGGCTACGACTCTGGTTACATCTCGGGCGTGATGGGCATGAAGTACTTCATCAACCTCATCGACGGGCCCGAGGCCGTCGCCCTCGCCGTCTGGAAAAAGTCTCTCATCACCTCCATCCTCTCGGCCGGCACCTTCTTCGGTGCTCTCATCGCCGGTGACCTCGCCGACTGGATCGGGCGCAAGTTCACCGTCATCGGCGGCTGTCTCATCTTCATGGTCGGCGTGGCTCTCCAAACCGCCTCGGCCAGCTTGGGTCTCATCGTGGCCGGCAGGCTCGTCGCCGGCCTCGGCGTCGGTTTCGTCTCGGCCGTCATCATCCTCTACATGTCCGAGATCGCCCCCCGCAAGGTCCGCGGCGCCATCGTCTCGGGCTACCAGTTCTGCATCACCCTCGGCCTCCTCATGGCCTCGTGCGTGAACTACGGCACCCAGGACCGTACCGACAGCGGCTCGTACCGCATCCCCATCGGTCTCCAGCTCGCCTGGGCCATGATCCTCGCCGGCGGCCTCTTCTTCCTCCCCGAATCCCCCCGCCACCACGTAAAGCGCGGCAACCTCGAGCAGGCGGCCATCAACCTCGCCCGCCTCCGCGACCAGCCCCTCGACTCCCAGTACATCAAGGACGAGCTCGCCGAGATCGTGGCCAACCACGAATACGAATCCACCGTCTCCCCGGACGCGGGCTACTTCGGATCCTGGGCCATGTGCTTCAAGGGCTCCATCTTCAAGTCCGACAGCTACCTCCGCCGCACCGCCCTCGGCATCTCCCTCCAGATGATGCAGCAGTTCACCGGCTGCAACTTTGTCTTTTACTTCGGCACCACCTTCTTCCAGCAGCTCGGCACCATCTCCAACCCCTTCCTCATCAACCTCATCACCACCCTCGTCAACGTCTGCTCCACCCCGGTGTCCTTCTACACCATGGAAAAGCTCGGCCGTCGCACCCTGCTCATCTGGGGCGCCTTCGGCATGGTGGTCTGCCAGTTCATCGTCGCCATCGTCGGCACCGTCAGGCCCGACGACGACAAGGCGGTCAAGGCCATGATCGCCTTCATCTGCGTGTACATCTTCTTCTTCGCCACCACCTGGGGCCCGGGAGCCTGGGTTGTGATCGGCGAGATCTTCCCCCTTCCCATGCGCGCCAAGGGCGTCGCCCTCTCGACGGCTTCCAACTGGATGTGGAACTGCATCATCGCCGTCATCACCCCCTACATGACCGACGAGGACAAGGGCAACTTGGGTCCCAAAGTGTTTTACATCTGGGGATCCCTCTGCACCGTCTGCTTCGTCTACGCTTACATGCTCGTGCCCGAGACCAAGGGCCTGACGCTGGAGCAGGTCGACCAGATGCTCAACGAGACCACACCCAGGACCAGCGCCAAGTGGGTGCCTCACAGCACCTTCGCCGGAGCAGCTAATGAGAAGAGCGAGGCTGTGGCCCAGGTCGAGCACAGCTCCAAGGAGGATCTCGAGGATCAGCGATAAAAAAAATAAAAAAAGAAAATGCCTTGTACAGTCCTACAAGATGTATTTTTTAGATAGTTTATATTTTATGTTTCCAAAAGATAATGATATCCATGCTATTACATGAGAAACCCCCTTTTTACTGCGTTTCTTCTTTTCTTTTTTTCCCTTCTTTTTCTTTTGACTTGCCTGATTATTGCAAAGTACTGCACACATATGTACCTTGAAAAAATTCCCACGCCCGTTCCATCCATCATGCCTTTTGGATTTCTTCCCCTCTCCCACCCATCCTCAAACCTAAACATTCTTCCGGCTCCCATAGCTCGTATCCTCCTTCATGTCCAAATCCACCGTCCTCGCGGCGCTCCTCTTGGCGTGCGGTTGCGCTCCGTCCTCCCGATGGCTCTGATACCTCGTGTTCCTGTTGACGTCCAACCCGCTCCCCGGAAAATCCTCCGTAGGCTTTCGTGCGTGTTTTCCGCCCTGGTTCCCAATGCTCTCCAAGGTCTCAGAAATGGGTAACCCTCCTTCGTTCGTTGCGCGCGGGCGGGGCTGGTTCTTGCCTCCCGCCGTCGAGTAGAGAAGCCCCCCAAAAATCCCCGAGGCTACGAGCAGGGGACCGGCGCGGGAGCGGAGCATGTTGGACATTTCTCTTTTTTTTTTTTTTTTTTTTTTTTTTTTGGGCAGAATTCTTTTTTTTTCTTCTTTTATCCTTCAGAGAAAGAAGGAGGACTGTGTAGATAGGTAATTATGTGAGCCAAGGTTTGGTGAATTAGGGGGTTGATGTGTGTCGTATGGATGGAAGATTATGCGCAATTATATCGCGAGATAAAACAACAGAACAGGAAACTGAAGAACCCCGAACAACATTATACCAGTTAAAGGGCCTGAACTACATCCCCCTTCCAGCACACAATGACCCAACTCACTCTCTAGCGGTGAAGGGGTCATGATGACATCACCAAGCTGCTGTCGGTCCAGAATTTCCGATATTCAGGGGTGCAGCGGGCATCAATGGGAATTCCACTCCGGACCGACCGCAATTCTGTTGTTGAAGCTGAATTTCAAGCCGATAAAGTTTACCCGGTCGTTTTGAGCTCGTTGCTGACGTCACCAGCTTAGATCTGCATCTGCATCTGTTTGCCACCGCCACTTTTGTAAGTTAAATCTCGATCCAAGACTCCCAGATCGAGTTTCCATCATCTTTGCACTGTTAATTACAGCATGGTTACTTTAGTAGTGCTGAGGGAAAAGAAGCTCAAGACGCGAATGAGGTAGTATGATAAACATATACCTTCAAAGGTGTGTAAAGTCGAGTAAACTGTTGAGCCCTAATCCAGGGCAGCTATGCAGAAAAAAAAAGAAGAAAAAAACCAAACAAATAAATCTCTTTTCCATCTTCCAACCCAAGATATCCAAGGCTTCAATATCCAACAAAATGAGTACATTTCTAATCTCCACGGCCCTGCAGATTCCCAAAAAACGCCATCAAGTGCTGGTTGTAGTAGAAAAGTGCCAAAATCAATATGCAAGATGAATAATAAAAAAGTGTAGGGGGTATAATCACACACACAAAAGAAACAACAAAAAAACTGACAAATCTCATCACTCAACAATAGGACTCATCCCCGTCTTGCCCCAAACCTCAGATCTCGTCAGTCCCCTGCTGCTACTCCCCACCTCCTTCATCTCGGGACTTCCTTGCCTTTGTCCGACATTGTTGAACCGACCCTTCGGGCTCATCACCATCCCAGCCACAGGGCTGCCAGTCCGAACGCTCCCAGCACCAAGGGTTCCAGCAGTCACCAAACTCCCATTTTCATCGGCATGCAACGTCGGTTCCAAGACTACCATCCCTGCCCCTACACCTTCCAACCCCAACCCTAGCGCTCCGCCGTCCACGGCGCTGCCATGACTTGGAGCTGAGCTCCCATCCGTCATGCTGTCAACTGAACTGGCCCCCAATGGACTAGCCTGCCGGATAGGTTTGGTCACGGTGGTAGACGGGTGCCCGTGATGCTCTGCTTCCTCTGCAATCGGTTCGAAAGAAGGCAGAGTAGGCAACTGAGGCGGACCGGGAGAAGGGAATGACCCAAATGTCATGCCGGAATTTGTCCCGCGGGATGAGAAGGTGGTCGACAAAGAAGGGGAAGATATTGTACTTATTATTTTTGGAGATAATTCTGCGACCATGGCAGATGCAAGACCAATCGCAACCGGGGTCGTGGGTGTTGGAGGTGGAGGGTTAGCGTTCAGTGCAGATGAGGCGGTTGATGGCCGATTAGAATTGTTGACCGGTGGAGAGTTTGTGCGGGCAACGGTGCTGGCTAATCGGCGGATACGGGTACCCAGAGAGGTGGATGGACCACCCACGTTGATGTTCATGCTTGGTTTGCGTTTCGATTCCTGCATCGACATTGGCTTGGGGCTTTCTGCGAGGCCTCTGTCCGGCTCCTTGGATTTGTCCTTCTTTTGGATATCCCTGAGACCCTGCGGTTTAACCTTGGAGGCGATGAGCTCAAATTGTTTCAGCATGGTCGGATTCTCGATGATCTCTTCCATGGTGACCTTGAGATTGGAGTCGGCGCCCGGAATGTTGACTTTGGGAAGTTCGCGGTTGAGTTGTTGCATCATTTGAGAAGCCGGAATTAGACTCCCCCAGAGATCGTAAAAGGCCGCGTTGTGGACTTGGTCGTCTGGTACACCCAAGGCGAGAGGGTTGAGAATGGATAGCCAGGTGTTGGAGACAGCCAGCCGGATGGCCTGGACCTGCTCTGGTGTCATCGAGCCGATAAGACTGGCACTATCGACAGTGCTTGATGCTGAAGGAGGCGGGCTTGGCGTCATGGGAATCCTCTTCATCATACTCCTGTACTGGGACGCCATGGGTATAATTTCCTGCATGGGGCTGCCCGTGGTTAGAACACCAATGTTGGCTGCCAGCATTTGGAGGGCGCGCTCGGCAAAGGCCTCGGGAACTCGATCTGAGCAGAACTGAATGGTGATATCAACACGGCCAGGCGGACGGACTAGGGACCTCACAAAGAGGTCGGGCATATCCTGCGCCCTTGACTCGTTGATGGTGAACTTGCAAGCCGCCCCGCCGAGGTGGAAAGATTTGGGCTCGGATGGCAAGATGGCCGTGTCCTCGTATTGATGTTGCACGACAGTACTGAATCGAGTCCAATAAGGCCAGGGCGTACACTTCTCCACGATACTCAGGCTTCCGAGGTTCTCGTACGGAACGCTAGCCAGATGTTGATTATGAACATACTGCAACAGGCCAAGAGGTGTGAGTGACGTCTCCGGAAACTGTACGCGGATTGGAATGATGTTGATGGTCGGCCCCATAACGCCAGCCACGGTACTGTTGCTGGGAAGAAGTTTGATACGTCGACCGTCGATGATCTCTCCAAACACAACGTCCGACGTTGCCGAAAGCGCAGCAAGAACCATTGCCCAGGCGCTCTTAAGAACCGTTTCGAATGTGATGCCGAGATTTGCCAACGAGCCAAGCGAAAGCATCGGATTCCGGACAGTCTTGATGTGAGTAGTCATTTGATACGGCTGAGTGTGACCGACCACCTGCGTCATCACGGCACCCTCAAGCAGCGCCCGCCAGTACTCCTCTGCGCCTTGGGCATTAGCAACCTGTGTGCACCGCAAATAGTCGCAATACGAAGGCCGTTTGGGTGGAGCCTGGGAACCGTCGTACAGTCGCTTGAGGTCTTTGACCAGCAAAGCAACTGAGAGGTCGTCGTATTGGGCTTTGGAGAGCCTGAGAACTAGTATCGACTGTTTGCTGCCATCGAGAAAGATAAATTTGGTCATCGGCGTCTCAAATCTTGTGCCCGACGACTGGTCCTTCCTGATGACCTTGTCCAGCAAGTTTGCCAGACGCCACGTCGGGCAGTATTGTCGTCGAAACTCGATCTCGGCGGATTTGAGAACAGCCTGGTAAACCCGTCTGTTATATGGGACAAACACGGTGCGCAGAATTGGGTGGATCGAGATGAGCGTCCTGCAGGCCGTCTCCAGCTTCTTCGCGTCCACCACGCCGGTGAAGTTGAACGTCAGGTAGTTGATGTTTGCACGACCTCTGAGCATGCCTGTCTCGATGTATCTTATCTGAACCGACGAGGCCTCCGCTGCATCTGCGATTGCGCTCGGGTCGACACCAATCTTCGGAGCAATGACTTTTTCGATGAATACCTCTTTGATGTTGTTGGGATTCGACGGCACGGGCGAGGCTGACGCAGCCTTGGGAACCGGGGAAGCGGGGGCGGATGCAGCAACGTGTATCGGTTGGACGGTCTGAGGAGTTTCGGCTGTCACAATCGCTCTGCTAATCTCAGTCAAGGTGCCGTTGCGAAGAATATCAGCAATGTCAACGGTGATGCCCTCGTGGCGGCAAGCCGTGGCCAGCTGTGCAGCGAGAATGGTATCGCCACCAACACCGAAAAACGTATCAAGTGCTGAGATTTTAGCTTCCTCAACACCTAGAACACGTGCCCAAATTGACCTCATCTTCTCCTCACTCTCTGTGAGAGGTAACGGCTTGAGGGCGGGTTTCTTGGCCTCGCTTGAACCGTCAATTGTTGCGAGATTGTATAGCTCCTCGATGGTCATTCCGTTGATCATCTTTTGCAGTCGTTTGCGATTTACCTTGAGGGACGCAGTGAAGGGAAGGTGTTTGACGGGAATGAAGACGTTTGGAACCGTTGAAGGGGTTGACCGGTTTTTCAGCCCATGTTCAACGAGCTGTTTTGTCATCGCAAGCAATTCCTTGGTTGCCGGGCTCAGGTTTGTCAAACTCTCCTCGGCCTCCAAGCTATCTCCAAACTCAACAAATGCTGCCAAAATCGGATCAGCCTGCCCTCTAAAGGCGACAATATCGACGATGACGTCCATTCCCTGGCCAAGACAGCGACGCAAGTGCTGTTCGGTCTCGGTGACGTTCACGATCTTGCCGTCAAGTTCGATATCTTCTCGCTTGCTGGAAATGAACTCCATCAGACCACCCTGAGTGTATCTAGCGCGATGGCCAGTCTTGAAGTATCGTGCTTTGGTTCCCATGGCCCCCAACGTTGACATTTGGGTGAGCGTGGACTCTCTGTTCGGGTATGAGAATCCTAGCGTCGGCCCTTCCACAACCAGTTCACCCACAGCTCCAACCGGAACACGCTTTTTGTGGTCGTCGGGATTGACAATCTGGAGTGTGCCGCAGAACGGGCGACCAATGCTTCGCAAGTGGTGTGTGCCCATTGCCTCCAGAAAGGCAATCCCGAGCGGGCAAGCATCCTGAGGCCCATAGGCAAGCACAACGCTAACCTTTCCATGCCAAATATTGTACGTGTCCTCATCAAGATTTCGGGTCCGGAAACAGACAACCTGCAAAGATGGGAGCAACGCGGGAACCAGCTTCCTCGACAGCGTGGGCGTCATGTATGTCCAGTTCACCTGCATCCTGTTCACCGCGGCACCAAAGTCCTGGAGCCTTTCGATTGCGGAGGGTACACAGACGCAGGCGCCGTATGCCAGTGTGGTAAATATCTCGGTGATGCAAATGTCCACATTGAATGAAGACAGCTGCATGACACGACTTAGCGGGCTGATATGGGCCGCAGGGCCTTGGCCGACAAGAGCTGTTGATAGGGCAGCATGGCTGAACGTGACGCCTCGGGCTTCGTTGGACGATGTTGGAACAAAGAGAATACACGCTGCATCGGTTGGGGCCGCCATCGAGGTTACGGGCCCTTGGTTCTCGGGTAGCTGGTCCATGAGCTCATCAGTTACAACCACCACTTGTTCGAAGAGGTTACCAAGAACCGGGGCGGCGTGTTCTGAAGAAATCGCGACCCTCGAATTGAGACGCTCAAAGATAGGTTGAATCATGCCGAGTTCTAGAGAGTCGATCGGGACAAAAGCAGCACCAGATTTGAGCACCGCAAGCATAGCGAGAGGCGCCAGCTTGCACTTATCCATCACCACGGGAACAACTGAATGCGGTCCTACGCCGACATCAACGAGATGATGTGCGAGTTTGGTGGCTTCCTCTTCCAACTGAGCATAGGTGTAAGAACCATCCCAAGAGCAGACGGCTTGAGAAGAGGGTTGTATTTCGGCCTGCCTCGACACCAACTCGTGCACCACTGTCTGTGACTGTGGCTCAGTCAACTGCGGCGATTCGGCATCCCATGCAAGAATCTGAGCATGGTCCCTGTCGCTGAAGAGGTCGACCAAGCCAACGGAGCTGTTCGGTGCCGTCAAGATAGCGCGAATAGCTTTCCCAAAAGTGCTGGCTACAGCAATCGCCTGGTCAGGGGACATGACCCGTTGGCCGATGTCCACAAACAGCTTGCCGCTCGAGAATCTCGTGTTTACCACAACATCCGTGTCGAAGGTTTGCTGAAGCGTGATCGGTTTAAGCTCGAAGCTCGTCCGGGTCGAGTACTTGCTGTTCAATCCCGCCGGTTCTTCCGTAAACGTTAGACAAGTGTTAAATAAGCGCTCCGCGCCCTTCACTCCCATCGCGTGTTGAAGCTCGGCCATTGTGAAATGCTGGTGGGGCAAGTTTTGAATCAGCTCTTCCTCCACCTTTTGGAGCGCCAGGCTC
The DNA here is from genome assembly GCA_033297175.1 of Cladorrhinum sp. PSN332. Classification (NCBI taxonomy): domain Eukaryota; kingdom Fungi; phylum Ascomycota; class Sordariomycetes; order Sordariales; family Podosporaceae; genus Cladorrhinum; species Cladorrhinum sp. PSN332. The sequence continues at coordinate 26,380 of MU858946.1, forward strand.
AACGGACTGTAGGTCAATAGCTCAAAGCAGCACGCAACCGTGTTGGCAAATGACCCCACAGCGTGCCTCATCTTGACGTTGGACTCATCGCGCCCCCCTGTCTGGAATCCAAACGAGACTTGATTCGACCCAGTGTAGACTCTCAAAAGAAGGCCCCATGCAAGCCGAAGAACCGCAGCAACAGTCGTCCTGTGAGTTCGGGTAAAAGCAGATAAGTCATAAGAAGTGATGTCAAGTTCAAGGCCAGAATTGATGAACCGTTGCTCATCCGGAAGCACTGTCAGGCGGGGGAACATGCATGGAAGTACTCCAGTAAGCTTCTCACGCCAGTAGCCAAGGCTGACTTCTTGGCGCACTGACTTGAGGAACCACAGATAACGAGGATAGTGAAACTGTTCTGGCTCGTTGATAGCCCGTTCTGTGGCGTAAGTTCGTCTCAAGTCGTCGAGCAGCAGGTGGATGCTAATCGAGTCACATAGTGCGGTGCTGATATCCAGCTTCACCAGCGTTCTAGTAGGTGCCTTGCAGACAGTAAGCCTGTGGAGAGGTTTGCTACAAGTCGGCCGCAAGTTTGGGAGGTTGCTGAGTTCATGAACCGGATCCTCAGTGGGTGCCGTGTCAATAAACAACATTTCGGGAGATGCTCGTCGAAGGATCACCTTGTCCCAAAGTCCGGTAACGGAAACGCTCTCGGTAAAAACAGTCCTCAAGGCCGCGTGCCTCATGGTAACCTGCTGCCATGCGGTGCAGATCCGCGAAATATCGATAGGGTCGCCAGTGGGGGACGCAAACTCATAAATGGCGTGTAGATAGCATGTGTCTGGGCGTTGTGCCTGGCTGATCAGGATGCTTTGCTGAACAGCAGTGACTGGATAGACGGTCTCGATATCGCGCACGCTCGGCAGGTTCAGGGTAGCAAGCCGTTGTTTGTTAAACGTCTGAAGACCCTCGTAGGTGACATCGAGGTGTGGGACATCTGCCAAGGTCAGTTCTTGGGGATGAGACCTGAGCTTCTCAATGGTGTCCAGCAGCAAATGCTCGTAATGTTGCACCCACTGCTCTATTCTTTGCTGATCCTTGGAGAACTTGCTGTATATAAACTTGATCTTGGCGCTGCCCTTGTCGACCATCGCGCTGACCTCAAACAGGGCGATGCGTCCAACATTGGACCCAATATCCGACGTTGGTGAGCCCAAGTTACGGCCTGGGATCGCGAGCTGTTCCATGACCCCATTGTCCCGCTCCAAATGTTGCAACGATCCAGCGTAGGTAAATATTATCTCGAATGGCCAGTCGCTTGCGACTAACTCGGACTTGTCGTAATGATAAAATCGTGAGGCAAAATATTGGGCGCCTCGAGACGGTATTGACCGCCGGGTGTCTTTCAGATGTCGAAGCACCGAGATCACGTCATCGCCACTCTCCACCTTCTCTACCACAGGGCAAAGCGACGTAAACCAACCAACCGTCTCAGATATATCATGGTCCGGATTCCAGTGATCTCTGCCGCTTTCCTGGTTCCAGACAACTGGCAGAGACCTGTCATTGAACGTCTGGGCAAACGAAAGCATAAGGACGGCAAGGTAGATATCGACGCAGTCTGTCTGGAAGACTTGGTTGCAGGAAGTTTGGAGTATCGATGTAAGATCGTTGCTGAGGGAGAAGTTAACCTCGATGGCATCTCCATAAGTATTTTTTGTGTCTTGCAAGCCCCAATAAGAGTAGTCCCCAGGCTGTACATGAAATGGCAGCAAGTCGCTGGGGTCCAGTGCTTGTACCTCGGTTTTCTGCACGTCAACCCATTTATGGAAAGGCATTGACCTCTGGGACAACAGGCTCCCGCTGTCCAGCAACTCATCCAGATCATGGATAATGGTCCGCCATGATCTCAAATCGATTGCGAGGTGGTGTGCTGCAAGGTATAATAACTGCCTGTCATCGTGGGTGGTAAGGTATTCGGCGGCGAAGACAGGACCGGTCTCGATGTTTATAGAAAGTTGGGTTTTCTCAATAATTTCTTCCAGTTCCTGGTCTGATCGTATTTCTTGGTGGTTCAACGTGTAGGACCCTTCCACATCTGGCAAAACCCTCTGTACCCATCCGTGCAAGCCTCGGCCGAAGCGTGCCCTGAGCATGGGATGGTGCCCCACGACGGCCTCGATTGCTGCCGAGATGTCGGCAAAACTGAATTTCCTCTTGAATCTGAGAAGGAGGCTCTGGTTGAACCGGTAACTCCCGTCTATTGCGACCCTGTCGCTCAAACCCCCTCCCATTGGTGTCTGGAAGTACAAATGTTGCATTGGCGACAGATCGAAGCAATCCGAGGTCTCCTCGTCCCACTTGTGCGCCAAACCGCCACGAGTCCCTGCAAGCGCCGCAAGTTCGGATAAGGTAGTTGAGCCAAGCGCCTCAGAGGCATGTATGTAAATGGATTCGTCCTTGCACCGAGCGGCAAGTTCCACAGCCATTGTTTCGTCGCCACCGAGTTGGCAAAAAGAAAAGTTGATACCAATTTGACCCTGCGGTATGTCCAAAATCTTGCTCACCAGCCTTTGAAGAGTCTTTTCCATTGGCGACTCGGGGGCTTGCAAGGTGTCCTGGTGCTCCATGCTAAGTGCCTGATGGTGAACATCCTCGTTGATATTTTGTGCCCATGTTCGTAGCCTCCTCACGTCAATTTCGCCAGTCTCGTTCGCCGGCATTGCATCCAAAACAATCCAGAGGTCCGGGATGTCGTCTTCTGGCAACACTGATTCTGCGCTTTGCTTCAAGCGAGCAACTTGGGTCCCGGCGAACAGGGCGTGTGATTGTGGGATGAGATCGATCAACGCGGGATCCGTCTTTTCAACTTGCACCCCCGAGAGAGTCAGTAGAGCAACGAGCTTACCCTCGAGCAAGCCAGCCTTTGGCCGCACTGTTGCAATTCTCCCTATTTCTGGTTGTACGCCCAGCGCCTGTTCGATCTCTGTCCTTTGGCCTCCGAGAGTGATTGAACTTGCAAAGCTCGATTTTCGGGTATGCAAGTCATTGTGTGCGGGCGTCGTCGGTGTCCGACCGGTTCTCGGAACTTCCAACGGGGCAACCACGGGGGGCTCGGCGGCGGCGGCAGCAGACTCGGCGAACTCGGCCTCGGAATATTGAGGTTGCGGGGGACAAGGGGTGATGCATGACTGCAACTCGGAAAGGGTCGAACATCGAAGTATATCTTTGACCTTGACGTCCATGCCGGCATCCATGCAAGCCTTCCTGAGCGCCGCTGCGCTGTGCTCGTTACCTCCCAAATCCCTAAACGAAGATTCGTGGATGTGTATCTTTTCTGGGTTGATGCGAAGAACCTGAGCGACCACTGCCTGCAAACGAGCCTCGATCGTTTCGTCCTCGAGAAGCAGCCACGAAGTCGATGCGTCGATGCGCGGGATGGGGAGCTTAGAGGGCGAGGCCATGCTGGCGGGCAGCCCCTAGCCAGTATAAACAGCAAAATGAAAAACAACAGAATGGGTATCTCAGACAAAGGAGAAAGAGCTGCAGTGCCGTCACGCGCTGGGCCACATGGCACAGCAAGAAGTTGGCACAAAGTTCACAGCTGGGCTGCACATGGAGCGGCCCTCCGGATTTCGGGATGGCAGCCTGAAGTTGGAGAAGGAGAGCAGAGGCAGAGGCGGGAGCGGGAAGCTGAAAATCCAAGAGATGAGGTGTGGGAGCGTCCGACGTGTATCAGGAGCAAGTCGCCGCAGAGTTGCAGATTGAATCTGTGAGTTTGTTGTCAAGGTGAAAAGAAGCAAGCGCGAGGTCACAACTCGTTGCGTCGGTGATTCTGGCAATCCTTGGTTGACCATCCGCGCCGCTTTTGCAACCTTGGCACAGAGTCGATGGAACTGGCGAGCAAGCCCTGAAGGTGCTGCCGGCAGGGGTCGAAACTGCACCACTCTGACAACTTGAACACAAGCACACTGCGACGTGCCAGGGAGCCTTGCGTGGTGTTCCCCCGTCATGAAAGAAGACCAATCCAGCGAAGATGGGGGCCAGCTGGGCTCAGCCTCTGGGCTGCATAAACACCCCTTGGCTGATCTCCAGATCCGGCCTGGAAGCCGGAGCCGACACGCCGCGAAGCAACCTGGCTGCGTGGGAGATGCATGATAATGCCAGGGGAAAAGAAAGGCAGTTGCCCTGTCAAGATAACGGGAACGCGGCCATTTTTGAGACCGTCGAGAGATGGGACTGTAAGGCCAGAACGCTGCCAGGAGGTGGGGGAGGTGGGAGATGAGAATCCGCAACCAAACACGGCACTTTCAGGTGTGCAGCAATTTGCTGAGCCGCCCCCGGCCCCCGGGAAGGCTCAAGATTTTTCTGTCATCCTCTCTGCGACAGCTACGGAACACGGGGAGGAGAAAAGTCGGTGGAAGCTGCGAAATTGAATCGGCGATGAAGGAAATGAATCCGAATAACCTCCAGGCTGGGCCGTCAATAGTTACTGGGGAGTCGCTCTGAAACAGTGAAACTGATGTGTCCAGAACGCAATTTGTGCATGTGGAAAAGCAAGAACCGATGGCAAACGGCGCGGGTTTAGTGCCCGCGGCTGGCGGCAGTTTCGAAGTCGTCGTCCAATCGCCAACAGACCAGAGTTCCTGGTTTCTTGCGGCAGTGCCCCTCGTTTGGGTATGGTTACAATGCCCAGCATCTGACGATCTCCAAATCCCCGCCGAGCAACCGCGATTGGAGCCAGCAGTGTGCCATCAGTTTCCCCGCAGGCCGAAGGGCTGAAGGGGCCGAAGATGGAGATTGGATGGAAAGATCCGTCGGACTGCAAGCTGACAGTCGCTCGAACAGAAGATAAAGTGAGACGAATAAACAGAGGTAATTCGAGTTGATAGATGACAAAAGATTCTCAGATGCAGACGGCAACCAGGCACTCGAGTTTCGTTGGAGCCATCCTACTCTGGGATCGATGAGGGGTCTTGCGGCACATGGTGAAAAAACACAGCGATTGCCTGCTAAAATGCCCCGCTTTCGATGGCAGGAACGCCAGGAGTAATTTCCTTGCTCGGGGTGCGACGCCGCCGCAACTGAAGGAATCAAACTATCACAGCCCAAGACCCAAGTGTTTGCTGGTTGAATTTTTGATCGCTTGTGTTCGGGACCATCGGGGTCCGGATCTGCTCATGTTGGTTTGGTTGTTCTGGAGCAAGAGCCAACGCTGCCGGGCATCAAATAATTTCCAGGTCCATGCCCCACATCCCCGCCCAGCAAGGAAAGAGCCAAGCCGTGGGGTCCAAGATGATCAGACCCAGAACTCGTCAGCAATTTAGCACACAACGGCAAGAGCCTTTTCTCGGCGGGATTCGGCTTGTTGGGGTCATCTGAATGGGAAATGCTGACTTCATTTCGTTTCATGAGCAAAAATTTCTCATCAAAGATTCGATTCCTGTTGGAAGAGGTTTTGTCATGTAGGTAATTACCCTAACCCACGTGTTCGAGCTGTCCCCGAATGGCCCCACCACATTCTCCAAACATCGTCATTGCCCAGCTGAAGAACCGCCCATCCCAAACAACGCGCACCGGGAGTTATCATTCGCGATTTGGCAGTCGTTCAATATCATCATGGTGCTCTGCTAACATTTGACCCCACGATGCACTGTTCTCAATAGCGCGATTGGTAAGCCGCCACAACTGCACTCGCAAAAGGATTTCCAACATGGGACATGATCCACCTGGAAGCTCAACCTCCTCTTGGCATGGGGACAGCCACCAACACCACCGCGGTGGCATTAAGATAATAAACAAATCAATGACCTCTGGTCTGAGAATCACCACCATAATCTCAGCCGCCTTGTCATTTTTAATCTTCTTGTTCATCGTTTTTCCTCAACATGATTCACTGTTTCCGTTGCCACGCTCGAATCTTGCAGACGACCCATTCGGTCCCCTCAGGTTCCATGAAGATGGTGCATTCCACATATCCATCTTGGGAGATCTTCACTTTGGAGAAAGTAAGTTTTTATTTTGTAATCAAGTCCTTAATTCTCATGACGAATAACTCTTCAATCCCTCAGATGCCTGGGAACCCTGGGGTCCACAGCAAGACCTGGCGTCCATAAAAGTGATTGAAACCGTACTCGACGCTGAACCCTCAACTTCCCTCGTCGTCCTCAACGGGGACCTCATCACCGGTGAAAACACCTTTCTCGAAAATAGCACCCACTATCTCGACCGAATCGTCTCTCCCATAATCCAACGCAACCTCACCTGGGCATCCACCTACGGAAACCACGACAGCGACTTCAACCTCTCCAGCTCTGCCCTTTTCTCCCGAGAGAAGCGCTACCGAAACTCCCGTACTGCCCAAATGGTCTCCTCCCCCAAGGAAGAAGCAGGCATAACCAATTACTTTCTCCCGGTCTACCCCTCTTCTGGCCCCGCTGACATTCCCCTCTTGATGCTTTACTTTTTTGACAGCCGCGGAGGGTTCTCCTTCCAGGATAGAACAGGTTTACAGAACTGGGTTCATCCCACCGTCGTGGAGTGGTTTAGGCGCACTTCCTCTTCATACTCTCACGTCCCATCCCTCGCGTTTGTTCACATCCCGCCCAACGCTACTCTCGCCCTTCAGGATGAAGGCATCCATCCCCACCGCCATCCAGGCATCAATCAAGATGTTCCAATCTCTCAGCAAGGTCAGGGGTGGTGTCCGGACGGAACTGAAGGCTGTGCCTATGGCCGACAGGATGTACCCTTCATGGAAGCTCTGGCGGAGACGCGTGGGTTGATGGCTGTGTTCTTTGGGCATGATCATGGAGATACATGGTGTAAGAAGTGGGCCAATGGGGTAAATCTGTGCTTTGGCCAGCATACAGGCTACGGAGGCTATGGGCGTTGGGTCAGGGGGGCTCGGCAGATAGCCGTCTCAGTTGATGGGTTGACAGAAAGAGCAATTGACACCTGGATAAGGCTGGAAACAGGTAAGGTGGTGGGGAAGGTGAGGCTGAATGATAGTTATGGAGGGGACTGGTATGAGAAAGTCGAGGACGAGAGGACATGTTTGGACTGTCATCAATGATGAATCCCAGATATGTGCCTCCTATCATTCTCTGACTTTCGCTGCGTTGAGATATCTTTCGAGCGCACTGACCCAGAGATGCACAAAAAATAGACCTGTCTCGTTCTCTTGTCTCCGAAGCCAGGGTTCTATCTCGTAGCATACACCAAAGTTGTCAACTTTGTTCACCAAATAAGCATTTACAGCGGAAATACTCGCCTCGCCGTGACTTTCACACCCAAAACCCCTGACCCTACAGACCAAACATCGTCGTCGTTTGGAACCATGAACCTACAATCCAAAGCCACAAAGACCCTAGATAGATCACATCTGTGAACAAACAGAAGATATAACCACCCCAACAGCCACTAAAGCCTTCTTCTTGGACAACTTCCTTGGCGACTACTCAACTTGCTGGCCCTCCATAGCATCTCGCGCAGGCTCTTGGGCCTTATTCTCTTCGATAACCTCCCGTGAAACCGTCACAGCCTCCATGACTCCGCCGTCAGGCTTGCGCGCGACGAGATGTCCACAAGCTTCGCAATAATGGTTCAGATCGGAGAAGCACCGGCAGATGAACGGGACGAAGAAGCCGAAAACACAACCGATCACGCAACAGACTAGTCCTGCCTTGCTATATCACAGTCTCTCTGTTAGCGATGCCAGCACGGCAAGTTGTTGCACATTTGGATAACACACAAGGTATTATCCGTGACTTTGTGCTCAACTCTAGTTTGCTGGCGCGTCTTGCAGTAAGGACAAAGAACATGCTGCGAGAAACCGCGGAGGTCTCCCAACGCGACCATGTCCTCATGCTTGTCGGTTGGGGAGCTTGTGGGCTGCTTCTCGACCGAAGGTTGGGCTGTGACAAGCTGAGGTGCAGCTGCTTTGCGCTCCGGCTGTTTATCGAGTGGAGCTGGCTCTATTGCCAGAGAATCGACTGAACGACGTGCGGCGGCAGTCATGTTGATGAGGTTATTCTGAAACAGTATACCGAACAGTTGTGGTGGTCGTTGCTCTCTCTCGTCTGAAGTTTTTCCAAAATTGTCTGATGATGGCGGTGTGTGGTCTGAGAATTGCGACCGAAGTCGGGTATAATAGCACGTTCCTTCCTTCAAGAGCAGCCATGATGGGTGTCAGTCTCATCGCTCCTTCCTCAGCATCCTCGACATCGATCACACCATTTCTGCGGCCCCACAGTGCAACATCTGGACAACTGGACATCTGAACGATAATGTGCTAACCGCCGTTCTTGGGCCCCCTGATTGGAGTTTCTAAGGTACCCTCCCAGCATCTTTCGGGACTAAGATCCACTCTCCCAGAGACAGATGAGACAGCTCACATCAGCCAACCTTCAAGCTGATCATAAAAGAAGGTTGACACAAAGGAACAGGACATCCCCCGTGAATGAATTGTTCATATGATGCCTTGTTCATGTTCTTTGTCCAAATCCTCACAAAGCCATTCATACCCTCAACATCCCAATTAAACATCCACCATGTTCTCCCCAAAACCATCATCCAATCTCATATTTAATCCTCCATGATCCCATGCCTTCCCAAATCCTCAACCATCTCGACAGACTCCAGCCCAGCTTCCAAAAATGCGCAACACCACCGTCACTCACTTCTACTGCTCCTGCCCCCAGCGGGACCAGTCCCTCTGCCCCCACCACCTCTACCTCCGCACCTCTCCCACTCCAATCTCTTCTACACGTCCAGAACCCACCGGCTTTTACCTTCGTCGGCCCCGCGACTTTCAACGTCACGTTTTCTGGGAACCCCTTTCAGTTCAGGAGAGAGAGAAGTGCGCTTCGGTCCAAGAAGACCCGGAGAGTCGCTGTGCCAAAGAAAAGGTGTCAATCAAGAAGATCAGAGGGTTATGCGGGTGGTGTGCTAATTCGCACGGAGCCGGAAGTGGAACTCAAACTCCAAATTCGGAAGCTGAAGAAAACTCGGAAAAGGAAAATACCGCCGAGATAACTTTTGGCATGGAGGACCTCCTCAATGCTGAAGATACCTCATCTGTCGATATTACCTCAAGTGAGACCTCCTCAAACTCAGGCTACGAAGCAGACGACGACGAGTCCTACACAGAACCTCCACTGAGCCCAAAGTAAAAAAGAAAGATTTTTTCATTTTTTTTTCTTTCATTTTTCACATTAATCTAAATCCATATAAACAAGAAACATCAGTTTTACATTATAAAAGCATTCTCTCATACTTCCCCCTCTTCCCTGTTGCCCGCCCAATTTAATTTTTGCCAACCAATGTCTTGCCACCGACACACCCGACGTTTAATTTACCGTCAAGTTTGTCTACCAATACGTACTGTACGTACCTACCTATACTGGTAATTAGATATATCCCGACATCGACATAGATACATACCTTACACATGCGATCAACAAAAAATAAAGCAAAAAGGAGGCAAAAAGTAGGCAAAACGTAAACGGAAACCCCCAACGGTGTAACAGACAGTCCTGCGCGATCCGAGATTCGAACTCGGGTCTCTCGCTATCTCAAGACGAACAGAAGATGGGAAGCGAAAATTCTAACCACTGAACTAACCGCGCGGTTTTGGACTTGATTTCATTTGATGACGTTCGGACGACGTATTATCGGGGTAGGTAGCATACTGCTCGGTCCCGGTGCCGGGAATCTGCAAGTTGGGCTCCATAACTGTGAACCTTGAGCCAATTGAGAGGAGTAAAGAACCTGGGAAAAGAGAAGGGAAGTACGACAAATAGATGATAGACACGGGATAGGATAAAGCAGAATGTTGCCCAAGGGCTTAGTCCGGGTTAATATTCAAGATGCCAAGCATGAATGTGTTGATAATGCAGGGGTTGAAGAAAAGTGGGACCAAAACAAACACAAGCACACCACCAGGGACAACTGACACACGACATGCACCTCAGCAGATGAGCGGGCAACGAGATAGCTAATAATCTTCAACAGTAGCATTACCAATTTGCTATTACTGTAATTTTCCACCCCGCCTTCCCTGCTAGAAGCCGTCGTGGAAGACCAACAACGGAACGCTCCCAATAAAGTGCCCAAATAAATGTGAAAAGGGCGACAATGTTCCACCTCCCATACATGTGATATCATGCGAGGAACAGAAAAACATAAAACGTCGAGGCTGTAAGAAGAGTTACAAAGAGAAAGAGGGTATGACTCATGTATCCCAACGCCGTGAAAATGCAGTCAAATCATGCAAACCTGACAGGACCGATTTGCTGGCGTCAACATGCCCCGAGTAACCCGTAAAAATGCGGCAAGCTATAACCGTCAAGGAGAATATGGTGGTGGTGGAGGTCGGCGATAATTCGAGAGAGAGACCGTACGAGTACCGCGGCTGTCCTACTGTGGCCTGCTGGCAGCCTTGGCCTGTGCGTGGACTTGGTTAGCAGATCTAATGCAGAAACGAGAAGAAAACTCGACATACCTTCATCTGCTCAATACGAGCCTTCAATTGGCTGGTCACCTCGGCAGCGCGTTTCCAGCTCTCCATGCCCGAAGAAGGGCCTGCGTTTGTTGGCGTATCGCCAAGCCTGCTGCTTCCTGTGCCGGCGCGATTACTGGCGCGACTATCCGACCTGCTGCCTGCCCTGTCGTTGTAGGCGGAGTAACCAAGACCACCGCCAGCCCTTTCGGTTCCCTGAACCTCCCTCTCATCCACGGGAGCTTCCCGTCTGAACCCTCGTGCGGGACTGCCTCGGCCGCTGCTCGCTGCGCTGTCAGCATACCGGACATCGGAGCTAATCTTATTGCGCGGGTGAGGCATGCTGTCGCCGTTTTCCTTCTCCTCGCTGAGCGTGCTTGCAAAGCTCATACGGTTCCTAGTCGCACTTGGAGGCATAACAGAATCACGATAGATGCCGGCGTCGTCGTGGGTCGGGCTTAGAGTCCGGTAGCCAAGGTTCGGCGAGCTTGGGCTGGCAGCTTCGTTTTGCAGAGCCTCGATAGTGGCCTCAGCCTTCCTCAGGCCACGCGTGACCCGTTCAAGTTCGCGTCGCAAACGGTCGTTGGTTTGTTCGGCTGCTTCGGCGTCGCTCCTTGCTCTAACCAACTGTGTCTCCTTGGCTTTGATAGAAAGCACATCCCTGGTATGATCTTCGATCAACTGTGCATTTTGGTTCTTGAGCTCCTGAATCTCTGACGCCAACTTGGACCGGTCGTGTCGTGCATCATCGAGCTGCTTCAACAAGCGTTCATTGGCCATACGAAGTTCCTCAAGTTCTGCACGCTCCATATGGGTGAAACCAGATGGCGGAGTCGGGGATGGCGGTGCGACAGGCATCGCAGGTGCGGCAGGTTTGGCGAGCGAACGGCCGGCAAGACCACCACGTCCGAGACCAACCCGAGCAGCAGGCTTTGGAGGAGGGGAAGCTGGTGGCTCCTCCTCAAATTCAAATTCAGGGGTTGGTGCGCGAGGTGCGGCAACAGGACGCTTGGGTGAAGCAGCACCAGGAGGACCAAGGGCCCGCTTCTGTGGCGCCTTGAGCCCACCAAGCCCCGGCTTAGCCATACCAAGCTTGGGGCGAGCGGCTGGTTGTGGTGCAAGAGGTGGTGAGGGTTCTGGAGGCGGTGCGGCAGCAGCAGGGGCTGCCTTTTTGAGACCCGCAGGAGCCTTCCTGGCGGCAGGCTTCTTGGCACCGGCGGGTGGCGCACGGGCAGCCGGTGCTGGCGGCGGCGGCTTCGGTTTTTCCTTGGCCTTGACCTCGGCCGTCTCAAAGAACTCGTTTACCTTGGTCTTGCGGATGTCGTCGAGGCCCTCAAGGTGGGGCTTCATCGCTCTCTCGCCAATAATCTTCATAACAGTACCCAGGATTTCAGCACCACCAGATCGAAGAACCTCGGTGCTTTCAGACAAGAGTTTCTTGCCCGAGTCGACAATAGTCTGGATTTCCTGTTTGCTAGGCACATCTCTTGTTGTGCGTAAACACCGGACCAGGAATTTCATGGTCCCTTCTTTGATCTGAGGATTCTTGTGGACAAGGTTTGTGGTGATATCCTCAAGGCATTCGGTTAGATCGGTTGTCAGAAACACGGCATCCAGGGCTGCACCGAGAGCATCCGCAACTGTCTGCTTCTTCTCCTTCAATCTCTCCATAATCGGGCCCATCACAGTAGATCGGTGCTTGGCGTACCCCTTTCGCAACCCCTTGGCGAGCAGCTCGATGCATTGAGCTGCCTGTGTGACAACCGCAATGTTGGCATCCTTCATGCACTTGGCCAAGCTGCGGTTCATCTCGTTGAAGTCTCCATCCTTGATTCTTGGCACATTGACAATGGTGTAGAGCGCTTCCAATGCTTCCTTTCTCTCTTTCCATTTGGACGAACCAAGGTTATCGTAAAAGTCTTTTGGAACTTTACTGAGAATGTCTTGTGGCTCTGCCAGATCAAAGGCGTCGATTTCGGCTGGTTCCTCGTCTTCGCCTCCATCCTCTGCATACTCGTCGCCGTCACCAGCAGCTGGAGCGCGTTCCTTCGCAGCTTGCTGTGATCTGAGAAGCCGCTCCTGTTTGGCAGGGCCTTCCGCCTTGATTTTCTCAAATTGCGCCTCGAGATCGGTTTGTTGCGTTGGCTTGAGGTCGCCCCAGAACATTGGCTTCATCGCTTCGCGCAACCATCGGTAAAACTCCACGGCCAGGTTGGTGGCCTCGGCTCGCACATTCTTGTCGGCATGTCCAAACGCTTTCGGAAGAATTTTGAGAACCGGTTTCGGATTCGCCGTCTTGCAGCCATAGTTGTGGTAGATCTGCGTCAAGGCGTTCAGTGCTGCTGCGACAACTTTGGGTTGCTTGTTAGACAGCACTGGCAGGATCTCTTCGATTACGGGATCTGCAACATCCAATTCGATAAACAGAAGCAAGGCTTCTATGGACGATGCCTTAGTTGCTGCTCTTGTCGAGGAAAGGCCCTTCTCACAAATTGGCGTGATCGCATGCTGCCGTGCTCGTACGGCTCCTTCCCGCCCTCCATACTTTAGGAATGCGCAGAGGGCGGCGAGGCCATCTTGCTGTGCAGCTACGTTGGAATCCGCCGCTGCGGTTTTCCACAAGCTCGGATCTTGGACGAATGGTCGAAACGCTGGGTCATATTCGTCGGGCGTCTTTTCGAATTGCTGAGCGGCCGCTTCGTATGCTCCCTTTCGTACTTTCCAGTTCTGATATTTTGCTAGTGAGCTTCATTTTCCCCGCAACGCTCCCAATTTCGATAATCCATACCTTGTGCACCCAGCGATCCACAAGTGGGAGAGAGCTAAAGTCCTCTTCTTCCGCCATGTTGAGCTGCTCGTTCGGGGGTATATAAACAGGTTCTGACGGAACAAGAATAGGTTCTGACGGAACAAGAATTGGCTCCGGCAAATTCTGGAACGGTTTATGGTCCTCGGTTCGGGTGGAGGTGTTGGATGACCTTTTCGACTGGCGCTTCTTTCGCTTCTTTGGACCTAAAGTTGAAGTGCGCTTCATTAGCTTTTGTAGCCAACGCGGCTTCCAGCGGGCCTTCATCATGGGCTAAGGAATGCGCAACTCGGAGAAAGTGGTGCGCGTCCAGCTTGTCGCTTCTCCTGTGGTCGTCGTGGAGAGGTTCGGGGGCCGGGGAGAAGGAGACCTACGAGCAAGTGAAGCAACAAAGGTTGCGAATCTCTTTTTTGGCGTTTGTCGGTTTGGGAATGCAGATACAGTGCCTGATTGGTCTTGCTCGGAACCTGCGCGGGGTGTACCTTCCGCAAAAGTTTAGAATTAGGGGCGGTGTCTGTGATGTTGAGCAATTATCGCCGCGGCGACTGTGGTTTTTGTTGATGTTATTCTTTCCGCCCAAGATTTCTCACTCCAGTCACTGCAAGAACTGCTTTTGGCGGCGTGGAAAGCGTCTGGGGGTCGTGGCCCTGGGCCCCTTGTCAATCAAAAGCTTGGCATATAGCGGGACAAATGACAGTGGACCGATTGCCCTGTTCCTGGACTGCTCAGGTGCCCTAGTTTTAAGGTCCCAGGGACCGGAACTGGGCTTAAACCCACCTGAAAAATTGGACAAGAATTTAGCTTAAATTTGGTTCCTTCCTTCTACTCTGTCCTGCTGGTCGCGTGATTTGTGAATGTTGTGCATCATGTGCATGTATTTGTACGTATGGTACAAGGTGCAGCAAAAAAAAGGAGCAGACTGCGACCGCGGGGACATGGCATGTGGATTATGGGACCCTTTTTCTGCCCAACGCGATTCGGCCAACTGTTGACATGGGCCGTTTTGGGTTTGGTCCGTGCATTCATTGCTGGAGAAACCCAAGTCACCCAACCACAGTGTGGCACATGTGATGTCACTGCATTTCTGGGGGCTTTTCGGCTGTCAGTGGCTGCCAGCTCTGGAGCTGACAGCTGTCGTCTTTCCCGGACAGCTCCCCTCGCTGGCAGTTCTCAGCAATTCAATTTGTTGGAACTTGGAGCGAGGTTCGAGTTTCAAAAGTGAGGTGGTCTTTTTCTGCCCCGCTACTTGAAATCCCAAAAATTATCATGACCCTGATGGCTGCCATTTCTCCCGACCCGCCCAGAATTCCCATTCCCACCAGAAAGCACCTTCTCGCCACAAGCCTGCTGTTCTGAGTCCCTGACCCCCGACAACCCCAGACCACGGCGTCGGCAGTTCCCAGCGATACAAGCACTCATAGATCCACTTTTGCGACCCCTCCAACGCGTGGATCTCTGGCGATTGACACTCGACGAAACCTTCACACACCCAAGCCCGTGATTTTGGCGTTCTCGATCATCAGGAAGCAGCGCCGATTGGGGACTCTGCCTTGGAATTTATCTGCTCTCGTCATGCAAACCTGCAGCTTTTCATAGGCATCACCCACCGAATCCGGAACCATCGTGAGATTTCAACAAGGCGAATAGAACGGCGTCCGTGACCGCCCATTGGATCCCAACACCAACCCCCCGCGAATCGACCCCCGTCTCCGCAAAACACACACACCATCGCCGAACGGCTCGGCCCGAGGGCTCCTGAATTGCCCTTTGAGCTGCCTCCACCATGGCTCAAATACTGACGTCTCGTCAGGCCGAGGAGCTGTAGGTACCTTACTTCTCGCGGCATCTGCCCAGCGTTGGGTTAGGCCTGAATGGCAGCTGACCGCCCGCTCACAGACACCGAGCACTTATTGCCTACTTGACAGCCAACAATCTCACAGATACAGCGGCCGCTTTGCGCGCCGAGTTAAATCTCGGGGAAGATGCTTTCGATGCCACAACCGCAAAGAAGTATGAGGGGCTGTTAGAAAAGAAATGGACAAGCGTGGTGCGGTTACAAAAGAAGGTTAGCATCAAAGTCTTGTCTTGAACCTTGATTATACCATGCCTTTATTCTAACTCTGTTCAGATTATGGACCTCGAGTCTCGAAATGGCGCTCTACAATCAGAGCTCGACAATGCCACCCCAACTTCTCGACAAAACAAAGACCCAGTTTCGTGGCTTCCAAAGTCTCCAGCACGACACACATTGCAGTCCCATCGAAGTCCAATTACATGCGTCGCTTTCCACCCAGTTTTCTCAGCGCTGGCCTCAGGGTCTGAAGACCAAACGATCAAAATTTGGGATTGGGAGCTAGGGGAGCTTGAAAGGACGATCAAGGGACACACAAAGGCTGTTTTGGATGTTGATTTTGGAGGTCCACGCGGAAATACGCTCCTTGCATCTTGCAGTTCAGATCTGACCATCAAGCTGTGGGATCCCTCGGACGACTACAAGAACATCAGGACGCTCCCAGGCCACGACCACAGCGTGAGCGCCGTCCGATTTATTCCCTCCGGAGTTGCTGGTGGTGCGGGTAACCTCTTGGTCAGCGCCAGTCGCGACAAGACGTTGAGAATTTGGGATGTCAGCACTGGCTATTGCGTCAAGACCCTACGGGGACATGCCGAATGGGTACGAGACGTATGCCCGTCTATTGATGGCCGATTTATACTATCAACAAGCGACGACTACACGGGCCGACTTTGGGACGTCTCGATACCAAACCCCGAGCCAAAAACAACGCTCATCGGTCATGAGCATGTGGTACTCTGCTGTGCCATTGCACCTGCATCGGCATATCCACATCTTGCCACCATGGCCGGTGTCAAGAAACCACCAGCGACCAGCGCGGTCGAGTTTATGGCGACGGGGTCAAGAGACAAGACTATAAGGCTTTGGGACGCCCGAGGAACATGCATAAAGATATTAGTAGGACACGACAATTGGGTACGGGGCTTGGTTTTCCACCCTGGTGGCAAATATCTTCTCTCGGTTGCCGACGACTACACTCTGCGGTGCTGGGATCTCACACAGGAGGGGAGATGCGTCAAGAATATTGGGGATGCACATGGCCATTTCGTACAATGCATTCGATGGGCTCCATCAATCGTCAAGGATGTGCCCGGGGCCAATGGCACCGATGGGGCGAACGGGGAGGCTAACGGGACACCAAGAAAGGCAGCTGGGGCTCCGGGTGGCGGAGAAGCTCAAATACGTTGTGTTATTGCAACAGGAAGTGTTGACTTGAATGTGAGGATTTTTGCCAACTGAAGAAAGCAGGATCGGGGAGGCAGAGCGCCTGCCTGTCAACCAAAGTACAACACAACAACAACAACAACAACAACAACAACAACAACAACAACAACAACAACAACAACAACAACAACAACAACAACAACAACAACAACAACAACA
>MU858947.1:0-41956 GCA_033297175.1 Cladorrhinum sp. PSN332
TTTTCTGGTTTGAAGTTGGAGGGTTGAAAAAGCGGTGTGGATTTGCCAAGTGGGCGGAATGGGGGGTGGGCGGAATGTGGGGTACCCGACTTAAATCACGAAAATGGTCTGACGAATCTGCCGCCGTTATGAGATATTTCTGAACAATCCCTTCCGATGCTCGCAGGCTCCCGAGACACTGGGTAAAGGCTTCAAGACTGGCGAGTTCGTGGAGTTTCGTGAGAACAATATAAATTTTGCCAGCACGACTGGAAGCCAGCGTGACAAACAGAACTTTCAGGACTTGCTCCATGACTGCTTCGTTCTCCACTTGAGCCTCAAACATGGATTTTGCAAGACGGTACGCGCTTGGGTTAGCCCGTAAAAGCTGATGGCACAGTGTCCGCAGAGCTCCGGTAAGTGAGTTGGACCGGGTGTCGTACTTATTGGCAGAGAAATATAAAACCATGGCCTCTTCTTCGCGGCCAGGGGCATGAAGCTGGGACAGGATGTGTTCCACGATGGCTGATGTCCCTGATCCCGCCGGTCCATGAATAACAAGGGTGCTGGACTCAGCACCCCCTATCCAGGACTTGAAGTGATCATTGTCCAAAATCCATTTCATTGGCTGGGCATTGGCCGAAATCGATAGCGTAGTCGGGGGTGCAATTGGGCCGCAAACGAGGCGAAAGGAAGCAGGCAAACGGGGAGAAATTGCGCTGAGGGCTGAAAGATCTCAAGTTAGAGGAACTTGTCATAACGTACTAGTAGTTGCTGATACAAAAAAAGTTGGTACATACCTGTTGCCCATTCCGATACCACTTGATCTATCACGATGCAAAGGTCGAGGACGGAATCATCCTTGCCGGTAGGGGCAACCTTCCAGATTTCGTCATGCATTAGCCGAACTGTGGAGTGAAAAACCATGAGGCGCCCGAGACCTGCTTCAGGGGGCATCGGGATGCCGGAGTGAAGCCCTTCCACCAAACCGAGATCGGTATCAGGGATATCACTCAAAATGCTGAGAGGGCTCGCTTTCGAGGAAGGGCCATTTCTGGCGTGGGAGAAGGTAAGGCCGGCTGTCAACTTCACAAAAGTAGGCTGGACAGGACTCTCTTCGTGTTTGGAGTTCGTCAACAGGATAAACTGCTGATAGTTAGCATGTTGCTGCAATCAACCTGCACCAGAGGCAACACCGGTGTAACCCTTACGTTCCCCGCTCCATCCCACCCCGCTGCGTCCCCGCGCGCATGAATTCACACCCATCACTGATCAAGAATCTTGATGGTGGTCGCAATGCTGATGCCACAGAACTTTTCCAACACGAGGCTGCTCAGGTTTTTCAGGTCCAGCTCTTCACCCCCTTCCATATCCTCCTCCCGAGCAGTCTCTGGAATGATGGTAAAGGGATCCACTCGGTCAAAACGCTCGAGACCGGCCATGCGTCTGAATTCAGTCAAGAAGTCAACATCGGTATCAACCTCGAGGGAGGCCTTGAAAGCCCGGCTCGAGGGAAGCTGGAGTAGCACACAGGCACGCAAGAGCGTCGGCAAGCCGCTCCTCTTGTGGCTGTTTTCCTTTAGGGTCCACACCACAGTGTTGGGCTTCCCTGCATTCGGTTTCCGCTGCACGCGCTTCACGCCTGTGATGGATGCGTGGTACTCGTCTGACACCTGCTCCTTCACTTCCCATTCGACGCCTGTTTCGGTCCCAGGCCCGCCCGGAATTTCAGCCTTGATGCCGACCTTCGGCCGAAAGGTGATGTCCCGCTCTCTGGTGCTCTTGTTGAGATGATGGGTACCCTTGGGGAATATGTCCTTGACCTCCGGGTCGTTCCTGGTAGACGGCTGTTCGGCATCCTCAAATTTCAAGGTGATTGTGGCCTTGGAAAAACGCTGGAAGTCTCTTGCTGCGTTGTTGGTGAAGCGAAATGCAAAGATGATGAGGGTTGCCGGCAGTCCGCCCTGATCATAGTTGCCGTTGGCAATGCCGATGATCTTTGCCTGAGTGATCAATGTTTCACCGTCATCCAATAGATCAGCGCGGTAGACTTGGCCTTGCTCCTCATCGTTGAGCGTGTGGTATCCCGACTTTGACTCGCCAGTGCGTAAGAGCGGAACCATAATAGAGGTCATGGTGATGGAGTGTCACGATGCTGAGGATAAAAGTTCTGTTACAAGCTGACCTAGGGTGCAGTGTCTGATACGCGAGTTTTATAGACATGGCTGTGCACTGAGATCAACCCAGCCTCGAGCAAACACCGTGACACACACAAACACTTTGGAGGGGTTAAACTTGGCTCACACCTTCTGAAACGTGGAGGTGGTACTGGCACTGCTGCTCCTGCAAGCAAGCCCGGACACCACAACCCAACCACAGCCCTGTGCCACTGCGACAAGGGCATGCAGATGAGCTTGGAATAGGGCTTGTATTAAAATCAATATAATAATCCGTTATGGCTTCAAGGTCCTTGCCTTCCCACAATCTGGCTGGAAAGACAAGGTCCATTTATACTTGTAGAGACTCTCCCTAGGCTCCTGGCCGCTTCGGTCCCGGTCGGGGTCTTCCTCTGACCAAGGGAACTTGTCTTCTGACTCAGAGGTCCTACTGAAGCCACTCTGCACTTCCTTCCTTTGTCGGGGACCTACGACATGCAAGGTGTTGTGGTGGTTCCTTGGCATGCTGGTCGTCGGATGTGGTCATCGGAAACCGTGTGACAGCCACCATACCTCCGGGTGCCGTGTGCAGCTATCTAGGCGCCTTGGTAATGTATACTCAAGTACCAGGTTCCAGGTTACTAAGCTCTTTGCTGACAAGGCTTTAGACCCCTGCCAAATCACGACAAGGACTCAGAGAAAGCCCGACCAGGCGATTTAACTTGAGAAGCTTCCCGCAACTCCTCTCCCCTCCAAGTTCTGTGCAGTTGTCTCTGCCATTTCCTTTTGCTACAACATCTCTTGCAGTTGTGTGCGTTAGCCTCGCCTGTCGGAGAATTATATTATGGCCTCGTTGTTGAGAACCAGACGCCATCGAGCAGGGGACAATGATACGGACAGTGGAGCGGGCATAATCCAATCGTTGCTTACGCAAGCTTTAAATCTCGGGAACGATCATTTCGGTAATAAGGACCAGTCAATCACCTTCTTTGACGAGAGAAAGGCCGAGTTTGAAGCTCAGTTGTCGCTTGAACGCAACATTCTGCACCAGATTGTGGATGACACGGAACCGAAAAAGGGCAATAAATACGAGAGATTCGTCAACTTCATAACCGGCATCCTTGACGCATATCCTGATCTCCTGTTAAGTCCACGTCCAACAAATTATCAGGTTGAGTCCCGGACACCTTTGTGGTACGCTATTGATAAAGAGCACGATGATTTTGTTTTTCACTATTGCTTTCATGTCCCCAAGGGCGACTTACCCAACTACATGGCGGCACAATATTCTGGTCGGATAAGCTGCATGCACATTATCATTGAACGCAAATTTCCGGAAGCCTCAGAGGTCATTAAGCGATATAACAAAAGACACAATGCCTTCACTCAAAAGACAGCCGCCACTGAGGATACTCCCCTACATTTTGCGATGCGTATGTTCACGCCGAGGCCGAAACAAGAAGGAACCATCGCGGACGTAGAGACACAGTTTGAACTGGTGAAGAACCTCGTGAAGGCCGATGACAACGCACTCTCTGTCCCCAACAAAGCTGGCAACACACCATATCAAGAACGCCTTCTGTTCCTCCAGAAACATCCTGCCATCGAGGAGTCGCAGGGTGTGGCTGGTGATAAAATTGTGAATTGGACAAGGGACTATTGTCTTCGGTCACTGAAGAGAGACACGGCTGTCAATGCTTTGTACAAAATGGGTCAAGGTACGGAATCAGTGCCATCATTGTTCGTCCATCCCTGTGCTGACAAGTTCTCAGAACTCCAGGTTGAATTTGACCTTTCAGGCATTCCCACCTCGTCTATCAACCTGGGATATCTCAAACGACTTGCAAACCATCTGAAGTTTGAACGAACGTTAAGATATGTGGCTCTACCCAGGATTCGGATAATAGACAACACCTTTCAGGATCCGGACGTGGTTGATTTTGAGTAAGTCTTCCCATCAATACGCCGCATTGGTGGATCGAATGGCTTACCATCCGTTTTCCTGCCACTCTGGTAGCGCCAACATGAAATGACATTCGGAGAGCAGCAACACTCGAGAGGGTCACACAAAATTGACTGCTCATGGTCAAGGGCAGGCAAGGGCTAATGGCAGCACGCACCATTGGAGCGGATTGCCCGGATCAAAGCCACTAAATCCCAGGGCCTTGAAAGCAAGAGGGCTTCAGGACTTCATTACCGTCTTCAAATGGCTCCGTGATAATGGAGTAGAGAAGATCCTCCGCGTTATTGCCATTGACCTTGAGGATCCAGCACACACGGGCGACGCTATTGTGACCTGCCTTCGAGATTTTGACATTGAGATTTGGGAGTGGAAGAAGTACGATCTCAGCTCCGAGGTGATATTCAAAGCAGCGCCCCACATCCGCAAGCTTTCTCTATATTGTTCGGGACCCAATTCAGTGCTCCGCGGTTGGTCAAGCCCGGATGGGTTCGCGAATAAGTGGAAATTCCCCAAGGTATGTTCATCTGGCTTTTACCTCTTCCTGCTGAGTGCGAAGGCAAGAATGATCAATCACCGGCAATCACTAACCCGTGGGAAATGATTGTTTCGCAGCTCGAACATGTAGACTTATCCATAAAGCTGGTATGCTTGCTCTTTACGTAACCCCGCATCATGCCCTCCGCCGCGCCAATACTCTGTGTTATCATTGTTGCGCTACTGATCATATGCATAGGGTGGGGGGTCCAGAGTCAAAGTCGAGGAGTATATCCGTTCATTCCAGAGCAGGTTGACCTCAGCATTTGGTCCTAGCACTCAGATAGTCTCCGAAGCAATTGGGGATCAGATCAAGGTTGTAGAAGAGGAGCTCAAAATTCTTGGTATTCATCCGAACCCAACAGAGGATCAGGCAACCACTGGCACAGAACACGGTGTTAACACCCCAGGTTCGGAAAATCCTATGATGCCGGAAACAGGGTTAGAGCAGTTGATCTCGTGTATCAAGCTGCTGAAGGAATCTCAGAACGCATTGAAGGGGTTTGAGGCTGCAAGCTACACCACGGCCGATGGTCCACGACGCCAAAACTCTTTCGGTGAGACCTCCAAGTCTAGCAGCACCGCGCTTGGACGTCAGAAGCCACTTCAGGTCACCTGCAAGATCATCGAAGGAGCAGACAATGAAGCCTCCGGCTTTGGATCTAAATTCGATCAAAATTCATCCGAGCACAACGGCATACAGCATCCCTGGATTGACGACATGGACAAGCTGGCCACATTCATCTGCAACACCCCCGAAGACAACATATGCCCCATCAAGATTGCGCTGATAGACGACGGGGTTGACGCCTCGTTGGAGATCTTTGATGACAAGATCAAGCTTGGCACCTCCCTGCACATGCACAGCGCTTCTGCTGACTTGATGAAGTCATACTTCATCGGTTCAAGTAACCTCCACGGCACTGTCATGGCATCGTTAATATGCAGGCTATGTCCACGGGTTCAGCTATACGTTGCACGGTTAGATGAGGGCCAGAGCATCACGGGGAAGCGGCAGATTACTATTTCGTCCGCTGCAGCCGCAATCAAATGGGCAGTTGAATGTGGCGTGGACATCATCTCGATGAGCTGGAGCATTGAGACCTTCGGGGAGAGCGACATGGCCAGATTCGAACCCCTGGTGAAAGCTATCAACATGGCGAGCGAGAAAGACATTCTCATGTTTGCTTCTGCAAGCGACCAGGGGTTTTCTTCCACAAACGAATGCCTGCCCGCGAGGAACGAAAAGTGTATTAGCATTGGTGCGGCAACTGCCACGGGTGATATCTGCTCGTGGGTACGCGGCTCCAGGGTTGCATTCTACATGCCGGGTGAAAATGTTCCTTTTGATCGGGGTGATGGCATAACCCCGACAGTCAGGCAGGATGGAAGCTCCGTTGCGACTGCCCTTGCCTCAGGCCTAGCTGGCCTTCTCTTATACCTGGACAAACTAACAAACGGCGAAACAACACGGGATCTTCATACGAAAGACAAGATGGCAAATGCTCTAATTCAGTTATGCCGCCGAGACTCATTTTTCCCCCGCCCGTTGGAGTTTACGGAGCAAAGAGGGTTCAATTGCGAATGGGACTGGGAAGAGAACAAGTCAGACATCAACTCTAGTCTGAAGAGGATACTGGATGATTTGAAGGTGAGAAATTTGCCACCTCGACGGGAACCACCGGGCTTTGGACGGACGTTTACTGACAAAGGTTACTACGCAGGTTCAGGTGACAACATAAACACGCGCTCCTTGGCCTTGAAGCTTTGTAGGCGTTGGTTACATAAAAGGGTGCAGCAGACCTTTTCCCCTGTTTCAGAAGAGAGCAAAGGTCAAATATGGAGTATGCTTGTTAAACTTCACTTGGGGAGATAGCTGTACAAGTTATTTGTGCCCCAACCTTGCCACTGACAGTGTTATGAGCATAAGAAAAAGTTGTATAATCCAGCTCGAGCATTCCATAATTTATCTTGAGCTTCACATTATCTTGCCTCATCTCGGAATATCCCAGCTTTGATTGCCTAATAATGACTGAGCCTTTATCTTCCTGTCTGAGGCTTGTTTCATTCTGCCCGATCCCTATATCGGCCCGTTTCGGGTAGATATTAACGGTGCCCAGTTGATATAGAATGAGAAGTATATTGTATTTGTAGCGCTACTCCCAGTCGCGTGCATGCTTACGAGAGAGTATTTACACTATATAAAGCTCCAACCCACTGCTACGATCCATCTTATGATGCATTTCAGCCCCCTACCCACCCGAGTTCCGGTCTTAGTATGTACAAAATGATAGCAGCCTCAAGGTGAGAGAAGCTGATAGTATGTGATGCAGTCACGAGCGTAGAGCAGTCGAAGATTTTATGGTGCAGATAGGTACATGGTACGTACTACCTAGGTAGTACCCCGTTGGTTTCCAAAATCCCAACATCGCACCGTATTTTTATCAATATTCGACATTCCGAAGGATTCTCGGACTGTGGGATACACTGCTGGCCGAGGTTACACAGCTCTTATCTCGACCAATAAACATCAACAGTGGCTGAAAATAGGGGCCCAACAGCTTTGGTGCCTAGCTCCATCCGGCACCTTTCAGCTGAAAGACAAAAATGGCCACTGCGGGGGATCCCACGGCGGGCTATGGCATTCCAGACCCAGCCCCACGTTTTCCTCGGAAATCGTTGGGAGTCGGATCTCGACGGGTTCCTTGTTTTTCACAGCCCAACGAGAAGCTGGCGCGGCTCTTTGTGATTTCGAAATCATCCAGAAGAAAACGCCAAGTTTTCTCTCCCATTTCTATCTGATTAATAAGTACCCACTTCGTCCGCAGGTGGTGGAGCTTACAACAACAACAGTCCTCACCATGGCATACGCGCCTCCACACGGAACACCATCATGGAGTGGCACGGGGTGGAGTTCGACACAATCAGCAGAGTCCTGGTCTCAAGTCACCGCATCCGCCGGAGCACCATCACCACAGAGGAGCTGGCAGGATCTATCACCCCATGGTGCTCCCTACGATTCAAGACCCAGTTCGCATTACGATTCAAGGGCAGGTGTCGAAATGGGTTACATCGGCGCCCATCAACAATCCACACAACATCCGCATCATGCATACCAAGATTCAAACCCTGCCGCTGCTGGAGGAAGAGGTCCACAGTCGTTTATTCAACACCAGCATCAGCGTCAGCACAGGGGTTACGAGAGGTTACAGGAAGATCAGTTCCCACCTCAACCCACAGCGCAAACAGACACGGGATACTTCTCGCCAGCCAACCCAAAGCAAACACCCGGTTACGTCCATGTCGGTCCTGCAGCGCCGGAAATCAAGACGAGGAAGGGAGGCGGCTCAAAATTTAAGCGGTTCTGGAAGTCACAATGGGCCATGATGCTCTGTTTTCTCTTTGGCGCTGCGTGTGCCGCAGGCCACCACGTTTTTTATTTCACGCTTAATGGCAAACCGGCGACAAACCAGCTCGTAATGCAACGGTATGGAACGCTCTTGGCTTTCGGCGCAAAAGCAGGCCTCAGCGCGGCTGTTATCATCGCCTACCGCCAGCGGGTGTGGGTGACGGCGAGAAAGAGACTGATGAGCGTTGCTGCCCTGGATTCATTGTTCTCCCTTACGGGATCTCTTGCGGGATTCTTCAGCTGGGAGATGATCAAGGCTTCCAAAATTGCTAGTCTACTAGGACTGTTTGTTTGGTGAGTCGTGTGATAGCCCTGAGTTGATGCTCTCATCACTAACAGCCCGTCAAGGATTGCACCCCTGACGGTCGTCCTAACAGCCAATACCCTTCAAGTGGAACCGGATCTAGTGGTACGCCAGGACAAATGCCCTGGCGTCCGCTCGTTGAACTTCACCTTTGAAGAAACAGACGAGTGGAGAAATCCAACCAAAGTCGGCAACTACTTTGAAGTGCCCATCCCCTTTTGGAACACGACTAGACGCACCGGTGACGGCGACGGCGATGACTGGTTCGACTACTACACCGGACCGGGTTCCGTCCTGGAGCAAACACTCACCATCGGTGCCTTCATGGGCGAGACCATCATGCGAA
Source organism: Cladorrhinum sp. PSN332 (assembly GCA_033297175.1). Taxonomy (NCBI): domain Eukaryota; kingdom Fungi; phylum Ascomycota; class Sordariomycetes; order Sordariales; family Podosporaceae; genus Cladorrhinum; species Cladorrhinum sp. PSN332. The sequence continues at coordinate 8,692 of MU858947.1, forward strand.
AGAATGCCCAACTCGAAACCTGCGACATAGGCTGGAACTGCAGCTTCGAACTCAAATTCGTAGCCCCGGCCTACAAATGCACCGAACTGGCAAGCGGCGTGGGCTCCAAACCCGTCAACCTCACCCAGGAATCCGGCAGCATCGCTCCCCCCTTCGACACCGACGTCCTCGTCCCCCGCGGCATACACACCTACTACGCCTTCACCACGGGCGGCGAATACTCAACCACCCAAATCAACGACGTCTGGCCGGGCGGCATCCCCAAAGGCAAGCGTCCCGACCCCAAAAACCTCGGCGCGTTCCGAACCGAACCGATAATCTGGATGGGCTACGCAACCCTCGCAGACCCCAGCAAGCCCCTCCCCCAAACCCGCTCCTCCCCAGACTGGGAAGCCGCCTTCGTTCCCAAAATCTTCGGCTGCGAAAACTACGAAGCCGCATACACGGTAACATTCAACTACACCTCGGGCTCCCAATCAACCAACGTAACCTCCCTCCGGTACATCCGTCCGGTCATCAACACAACCTACCTGCCCCTGGTCGAATCCCCGGACGACACGGCCGACAACATAACCGCCATCCCCGAATCAAACTACATCTTCCCCCACGACAAAAGAGCATACCGCCTGACGGCCGCCTACCACTCCCTGGGCCTCATCGCCCGCTCCTTCCTAAACGGCACCGTCTCGATCAACGCCCGAGACGCAAACAGCGTCCCCCTGGTCAACACCGACGCCGTCCAGACCAACCTGCTCGACCTCGAAGCCAACTACTTCCCCCACAAGAACCTCCAATCTCAGATCCAAAAATTCTACACCGACATCATCCTCAGCATGTTGTCCAATCCGCAGTTCAGCAGCGTGGTCTGGGCGGCCAAGCCGGACCAGCAGTCAGGTCTGGGACACAGCTTGGCGGACCTAAAAGCCCGGGACGACCTCAAATATCCCTGCCTGAAATCGCAGACAACAAACGTGTACCGCTACCACCTCCGGGACCTCTGGATCGTATACGGGATATCGATCCTCATGGCTTTTGTCGGTGTCGTGGCGGGGTTATTCGCTGTTAGAGAGAACGGGGGGGTGACGAGGGACACGGGGTTTTCTGATATAGTTGCCGCCACGAGGGGGAAGGGTCTGGATAAGGTTGATTGGCAGGAGGGAGGACGGGGGATGGAGGTGAACCAGGAGGTCAGAGAGATGAAGATGGGGTACGGGTTTGTGGAAGGGCACGGGGCCGCGCAGGCCGGGAGGCTGGGCGTTGTGGGTGTGAGGGAGGATTTGAAGTTTGGGTTTGGGTTTCAGGATGATTTGACGAGGGTGAGGAGGGAGGGGGGGAATGTGGTCAAGAGGTTGTCGAGTTATAGTTTGAGAAGTTAGGTAAGGAGGGTTGCGTTCAAATAGCAGTAGAGACAAAGTCCTTATGGTATATCCAAACTTTGCATATACCTAATTGGGCTTAGATCATCTTGTCCGGGCTGCACATGTTTCACCTCGAGCTTTCTTCCCAGCCCGAGCTTCAGGAAGCTATCATGGAGGGACCATCCCAGCTCGGGAAATCTTGGAAGGAAAGCCACAAACATCGGCCTTCTCTCAGGAAAGGAGAAACCTACCGAGATCCCGGCACAAAACGACAACAAATCGCTCTTCAGAAAAGTCTCGGGGGGTATATTCTACAACCAGCTACGCTAGGCTCTTCTCTCTGCTTGCAACTGCCCCGCATCATCATGAAACCATATCATACATCTTCCCTAAATCCGCATTTACTCGGTGTGCTTCTTGAGCAAGTTGAGAATCTGAGGGGGGTTGGCGCCGAGGAACTCGTCAACGCGCTCGCCGTTCTTGTAGAAGATGAAGGTGGGCATGGCGCGGATGCCGAGCTCCTGGGCGAGCTCGGGAAGATGATCGACGTCGAACTTGCCAAAGTAGACCTTGTCTTTGAAGGCTTCGTCCTCGGCCCACCTGGGGAACGGGGGTTAGTTATTGGTTATGGGGACGAGAATATGGCGTCGCGGAGTAGGGGGCAGAGGGAAGAAAACATACTTGGCGATCTGGGGAGCAATGGCCTTGCAAGGACCGCACCAGGTAGCAAAGGCATCGATGATGACGACGTCGTTCTTGGCAACGGCCTGCTTGAACTCGTCAACGCTGTAGAGGAAGACAGCAACATGTTAGCGTATGGCTTCCATCATGCGAGGAACACAAAGCTATGCGCGACCACAATGACGCGGTGCGACAGCGGAAATAAGCTTATTTAAAGCTTCATTTGGAGGGGGGCGCATACGTCTCGAAGATGTGGACAGTCATTTTGGGCGAGGTTGTGGTGAAAAGTCTGGTAGAGATTGGAATTGGTGGTTGTCTCGCAACGATTGAAGAAGCTCCGAAGGACCTAAAGGCAGGGCGGGCAAGTCTGAATGACATTTGGAAAAGAGGAAAAGGGAGGCGGGGGACAAGGCCGGCGTGCGGGTGGGCTGAGTTCAAATAAAGCCTCTCGCTCAGCTGGCTGCAAGCACAAAAAAAAACAGATCTCGGGCTGCGGGCAATCAGGTGTGGATTTGCATAGGTATCTTGGGGGGTATGATGTAACAGCTTTTGGGGATTTGTCATGGGCTTTTCCCACGAGGCATTTCGCGGTCCCCATCCATTTTTGCAAGGGGCGGGGTTGTTTGTTGGATGGAACGACCCCGCTATTTCGAGAAAGTGGTTGTAATTACGAATACGCTTCTCTGCTCCCACATCTCTGTATCATTACCAATCTTTCCCAAATGGACGTCTTCGGAATCTGGCAGTTGATTCCTCATCATCGCACAGCAGCACGTCAAATGTCAGCTGTATGTGGTCAACAGTCAGCACCACCGCGGCATGTGCGCGATGCAGCGCGGTGATTGGCCTGCGCTCGATCCATTTGTTTTTATTCTTCACAAACTGTTCTCAATTTGCTGATAGATGCCTTTATCCTTTCTCTCGTTTCGGATCTTGGCACGTTGCTCGTCGTCCGGGTATCTGCATGTCCAAGGAAGAATTTCCCGGTCCCGTTCCGAACCACCTTGCTCCTCTTAGAGCGGGCGCTCGACTTGAAGCGGGCGCAGAGGCAAGTTTATGGCCTTGGTTTTCTCCTCAACCTGGTAGTACTTCTTCCACTTGTCGTAACTCTCGACCCATTCCTCCTCGTCCACACCCTCGGTCTCCTTGAGCGTCGAGAACTCGCCTTTGATATCTGATGCAGGCTCGGGAAAGCTAAATAAAATCCCGCCCTTCTCCTCATACTGCCTCAGCGCCATGGACTTCATCGGCGGAGGCAGACTAACGGCCTTGGTGAAAGTTTTGGAGTTGAGGATCTGGACATAAGAATTAGCGATGATGCAGTTGCCCCAGTCAACCTCAGCTGGCCATTTCAAAGAGACCGGTGCAAATTCCACTCACAGGTTTAATCCCGTACTCGCACAGCCGTGTGCCCATTCTGGTTCGAATCGGTCAACTCGTTTCAGGAGCTTCTGCCTGAGGCTAAGGGACCTACCTCTAGCTGCTTTCCGCTAAATATCAATCTCATACTGTCCATGTCCCTGTGCGTTCTCACGTTCAGGTCCTGATCAAATGAGTACATGGGCAAGCCGTCTTGGCCATGCTGTTCCGCAATCATATTCTTGACTTCCTCGATCAACACGTCGGGCTTTACTTCACAGACGACAGCCCCGCGCGCCGCGATATGGTTGACAAAAATCACGTACCGCTTTCCATCGATGCTGTGGAGAGGTCGGTATACGTACCGGCACAAAGGGCGGAAGCGGCGGCGGCTGTAGGATACCCACGATCTCAAACATGATGCCTCCTTCCGTCTCTTCTGCTTTGACATAAGCTTCAACCGATTCTCTGGAGCCAAAAGGGCTTGCAACGAACTGACGGACAACACCGGGCTCGGTGGCAATGCCGTCTATCCATGGCTGTCCTGGGACGACGACATAGTCCCGGTCTTCCTCGACAGCACTGAGCCTACCATTGGGCTTATATGGACGGCCCGATATCGCATTCACCCCTCCAACCCAGATCTTGATCAGATAAACAGGATGGTTCCGGCCCGGCTCATGCTATTCAAACTCAATCCACATGGCTTCGTTTTCTAGAAAGAATCGTCAATTAAGAAACAAGAGGCCGGAGAACGACAGTCTGACGAGATAGAGTCCGGGCCGCAAAACTTACGATACATTGGCATCAAGAACCAGTCCTTCTTAGCCATGACCGGCGGGTGGTTTTTCGCATACCTATCGACCGGAAATAGGGGGAACTCTCCTAGATTAGGGGGTAGCTGAAAGGTCGTGCCCTTCAAATTGGGAACCTTTGATTGTCCTGCGGAACTTGATTTCAAGGTACTTATCGAAGCCCAATCCTCCCGCGATGGGAATGGCAGTTTGGGGGGGCTTTTTGCTGAAATTGCTGCTCATTCTGGGCGGTTGGGCCTGGTGCCGCCAGGAAAATGTCGCGAGCCAGCTGTGAGGCTTTGGATTGGAAAGGCAGGAGGGGAGGCAGAATCTTAAAATATGCGAGGAACTTGCTGTTGCTAACAAAAGTCTTGAATCAAATGATTGGATTTGTTGAGAGCTTGGATGACAAGCCATGGGGCGCCATCGGAACCGCTTGAGAATCTGTCAAGTATGGCAGCTTATTGACACGATACTAGTACCTGTGCACGTGCGCCCCCAAAGGAGCGACTCATTCTACGAGAATTAAGATTTAGACGTACTACAGAACAAAACATGCATACATGGGACTCATGGCCGGGCATGATGGTGCAAATTTCAACCGTGGAACTAGATCGCAGGTGGGGGAATGCATCGAATCTACCAAAGGCTCAGGCCACCGAGAAAGTAAACAAAGGGTACTACTAGGGAGCACCCTACGGAGGCCTGTAACCAATTACTTCGTAAAGTACCAAGGACAGCGATGAAAGCTACCGAGAACATAAAAAACCAGCGCAGCCGACTACCGGCCCACCGGACTCCCGGAAGACCGAGACAGGTAGCCAAAGTACTTGCAGTAGATACAAGTTACGGGCCAACCAAGGATGGGAATGCGGAGCTAGGACGTGGAGGTAACCTAACCATACATGTAGCAACCAGGGGATCAGTAAGAAGGACAGAACCGTGGAATCTATTTTGCATACCTGTACCAGTGTACTACAGGAAGTGGTTGGTTAAGGCCTGAGGGTTCAAGTTTATGTTCAGATACTGTCTGGATTGTCTGGATTGTCTGGATGGTTTGTGATTTGCTGGCTTGATCGTCATGTATTCAGGTAGACTGGTGGGATGAGGATGGCGTAAAACAACGGTTCTAGAGACACAACCAATCTGGAAGGTGACTGGGCAGAAAACCACGGTCAACAGTTCCAATTGTTGATGCGAACAGGATGTGGCAGTTCAAAACTGATGGATGTCCCAATCATGATTGCGTTCCAAAAAAAAATGAAAACAGAATCGAAACTTGCTATATCTACTTTCGAATTACAGAATTATATTTCCTCCCCCTTTGTTACCACCTACACCTTTTCTGAATCCATGCTTGTGCGTTTTCCTTTTACAAAATTACATCCCTCATGGATTCCCAATATCCGTAACATTACGCATTACAAATGCTCCCGTCTCAAGAGAAGACAGCATTATCACAAGGCCCGACGGCAGGGCACTTGGCGTACAGGCTGAGCCAGGCGTCGCCGCCGCAGAACTGGAGGTTGTTACCAGTGCAGCGGTAGTTGCAAGCAGCCAAGCTCGCGAGGGTGGTCGCGGGCTGACGGGTAGGAGCGTAGCTGTTTCCGCACCAGCATTCTCTGCTCCACTCGGTACCACCGTAGGCAAAGCCGCCGGCCTGGCAGAAGGCCAAGCAGGCCTGATTGGTCATGGTGTCGCTGCCGAACATGGCGCCGGAGAGAGTGCGGAAGGCACCGTCAGTCGTCCATCTCTCCTCGGGGGCGCAGCCAATGAACCTCCAGCCGTTGGCGGTCTGGTCGGTGTATGGCAGAGCGGTGGCCGTGCTGGTAGCGGTAGTCGTGGTGGTAGTCACGGTCACCGAGGTAGAAGTGGTGACGGTGACAGAGGTGGAGGTGGAGGTGGTGGAGGTCACCACGGTGGAAAGGGTGGTTGGGGGGACTCCGCCAGTTGGGATGACAACAAGTGTTACTCGGATGCACTCGCGGTTGACGTCAATGACTGAAGGGGAGGGTTAGCTGTCATGTCGAGAGGAGGGGACATTGGGGATCAGAGTGCTTACGTGTGTTGCCGGGCGGGTTGTAGCGGAACTCGTGGCTGCCATCGAAGGAGTGGCGCACACAAATGAAGCCTCCATCGGGCTCACCAACCCATCTGACGAAGCGGAGCTCGATCTGAAGGAGCCCGGTGTCTGGGTTGCAGGCGTAGGTGGGCTGGAAGACAGCGGCATTGTCGCCACGGCCAGTAGTGAACAGCTTGGTGGTGTGGTCAATCTCAGAGAACTGAGAAAAAGTGTTAGCAGACTAGAGGTTGTGACAGGATGGAAGTCCCAAAAATGTACATACCTCGCCGCCAATGACGGCACGGACACCGGTCGATAGTTGATGGATGACGCCGTTGATCAAGGTGAGATCGTAGGTTGGCATACCCACGGGACCGATGAAGAGATGCTTATCACCGCCACCAGCCTCATCGAAGTTCATGTACTTGTTGTGTACTTCTAGCCGCGTGGCATTCTGAACCTGGGCTCTGAAGTAGTATGTGATATTGTTGGAAAGAGTACCAGGAGGGATGGTGCACTGAGCCGCAGCAAGAGCCGCTCCGGAAAGGAGGGCGGTGATGGTCTTCAGGCTGATCATCTTGTCGTTGCCGTCGAGTTACAGACTGAGATGGCTGACAGAAGCCAATGAAGGGAGGACCGGGTACGGATAATTCGTCCTCTTATGCTTGACAGCGAGCAGTTTCTGAGCTCGGAGGTCCAGGAAGCCAAAAGGACATCATCTTGGCATCTGCCGGGGTCCTCCATAGCTCGGTGTGAGCTGAATGCAAGCAACAGCAGAAGGTCTTGATCTGACAAGGTAGTTTGCACGGCGCGCTGCGCATTCCTCTCGTCCCAATCGCATTCCATGGGTATACGCAGTAGGCTGACATGATCCGAGGTCAATGTCACATCGGGGAGACGCTTGGGGAGCTCAGGGTCCTTCCGAAAGAGGAATGATTCCAATATTCTCCATGCAAACTGCAAAAGCTACTGCGAGAGTACAGCCGCCCAGGTGCTTGGCAGATGGCTCGACCCCCTCTGCACCGTGCAAGGTGCGGCGAAGGAGGCAAGATGGGAGGGCGTCTTTCATTTAAAGATCCATCCAGTCTTGTGCGAACGTCAGTCCCAGTCTCGTATCCGCGGCGATGTGGCGTCTCGAGGTGCAGGTAAGAACGCAGTCTACACAGTGGACAACTGGTCACCCCTCATTTCCCCACGGCCCGTTCGGCGACCCCAGATGACCTGCTGTCATGGTGTGGCTGCCCAACATTCCATGGGTGAGAACTTGTGGGCGCTGCGGTCGGACAGCCCCCATTCCACAAGCACCGTTCTGTGCAACCTCCCCTGCATGTTATGGGTGTGCCTGGCAGATTACATACAGAGGGAAAACCTGAAGGATTGGGTGGCTTTTGAGGCTGCAGCTCAAGGAAATCATCATGACTGTATTTTGGAGCGTTTTTGTGATGCCAAGTTGCAACTCTGGCATGGGTCACGGCCTAGATCGATATGGCGGTTCTTGGCCTTGCGGCTGACATTGTGTTGCCGTTGCGGTGAGGGAGGTTGAAACCGACGAGATTTAGAGATTCCACTCTGGAGAAACCTTGAAGTCTCCAGATTGTCCCTTTTAGCGAGGACGATCACCCTCGACAGGGCTGGCTGGGCACTCTGGGGCTTTTTTTAGGCCTCTCTTGGCGCGCTAAACTTGAAGAGGAGGGGACTGCGGCGGCGGGGTTTATACTAGTGTAACTTCTAGGTTGCTGCCGCGGGCCGCGGTAGGCAAGAACCTGGAAGCTTTGATGGAAATTCCCTTGGCTCTCGTCAACTCCGCTTCCTTTCAACTGAGACACGCATCTCAGTAATTGAGACAATATCTTGGAACATTGGGGTGCATGTTCGTTCATGATGCAATCATTCCAGTTTTGCGCATGATCTCGGGTCTCGGATACCACCAATTAATCTGAACCAAAAATCGAGGTTCCAGGTCTCTGGAGCACGCAATGAAACCACAACCCCGCACTCTGCCAGGACACAACTTTGGAAGCGAAAGCCACCAACCATAAAGCTCTTTTTCCCCCCAACAACCTCGCTGACAGCTAATGAAATACACAACATTCCGGATCATATCTCATACTAATCATCAGTGTCCTCAGTTCAAACTTGGCGGGCATTTCGCCTCCATCGATTGCAAACTGACATCCTGCACCACTGGCACGCTGCCAAATTCGCGTACCAAACACGCCCCGATATCTTCGCACCGAGGCCATCCCGTGTTTTCGAGGCCTTCAACACGTCCGCTCGCGAATGCTACCAATGCATCCTCCAATGCCCGGCTCGTTTTGAGTTCATCTGGCGTTGACGGGCCACGGAACTCGCCGTCGGTGCCAAAGATCAATGGCAGCTCAGAGCCGTGGTAGGCACCGAGGAAGGGCTCCGGCGAGACGTTGGTGAAGTTGCCTGTATACAAGTACCGGAATACTGGAATGCTGTTCTGGATACGGAACTCGGCTGCGTGGACTGACGGGCAAAAGAACAAAACGGCCGTGGTCAGGTCCACAACTGTCTTGTTGACCCCGTTCGGGCCGAGGGGCACAAACGGCAATCCGTCATTTGCGTCGGTCCCAATGATCGTGGGCACCTTCAAGATGTGGCCTTCGGCGGCTCGTTGCTTGTAGTCTTCAAAGACCGTCACACCATCCGCCACTGCAGTAAAGTAGATTGCCCCCTGCCCCGCCGTCATCAGCTTCGCCATCTGGCCCTTCAAGTAAACCTCCAGATCCTTTACATCCACCATTTGCATGCACGCCAACTCCTCCCCTGGCGACTTTGCACCATCGCAGCCGAATTCCTTTGCAACCGCGGAAAAGTTTCCGTGCCTAACATCTTCTGTGCTTGCCCTGGCGAGCGGCAAGATCTCGGTCCCGCTTGCCATGACAATAGCGCTGACGATAGGGTCCTTGTCTGGTGTATCATAAGCATACTGATACCAAGCAGCAGAGATGCTACCGGCGCTGTGGCCCCAGAGCGTGATGCGATCCGTGTCTCCGCCAAACGCCTCGACATTGTCCCGAACCCACTTTACCGCTTCCCGCTGGTCCAGTAAGCCGGGGTTGCGCTCACCAGGTTCGAGCCCTGCGGCGTTGGGGAAGCCCAAGATGTTCAACCTGTAGTTGAAGGTGACAACGATGTGGGCTTGGCTTTGCTGTACCCATTTGGCAGGGATCTGATACGGTACATCTTGTCCACCAAAGGTGAAGGAGCCGCCGTAGATGAAGATGATGACTGGGAGTTTCCGGCCCCTTGGTACTGGGGGAGTGTAGACGCTGAGGGTCAAACAGTCCTCCGAGGTGTCAGCGCATGTGTCGTTCAGCCCTTGAAGGTTGAATTGGGGTACGAGACGGTTGTAAACTGTTGCTGGTTCCTGGACGAGAAATTGGGGACATGATGGCCCGAGGCTTGTGGCGTTGATGCCATCGTCTGGGTAGGAGTCGACTGGCTCTGGAGGTCGAAAGCGACGGTGCTGGGTTGGTGGCTTTGCGTAAGGAATCCTCAAGAATCGGCGTACACAGGGTGTAGCTGGGTTCACGACTCCATTGATTGTGCCGAGGCGGGTGGTGACTGAGAGGGAGGCGTCGTCGATGGGGTTACAGGTAGGCCAACTCGCGGAGGCGACAGCGCTTACCGCCCCAAAGAGGAAGAGTAAAAGAGCACCAAAGTTCATGACCGAACTCTAGGCTATAAAGCCTTGACTCGTCGATGGAATGCCTAGAATCGGCATGGCAAGACACCGACAGTCTGTCATGGTGGTGCGAGGGGTCTTTATATCTCAGATTGGCCATCCACAGAGTATTTGACGAATGACATAGCACAGTGATGTCTCGGCAAGGGATCAAGAGTCTCAGCCACATATCGTTCTTGACGCCTTGCCATCTTGTCGAGACTTGGCCATGGGTGGCTGGCTGTCAGGTTACCTGCTAGCGCCACTCATCGAGCACCATGTGATGAGCCGAGTCGGGGGGATCCTGTCCGGGTGAGAGATTCCCACGCCGGGCAAAAGCTAGACCAAACTCAAAGATCAAGACTGAGAGGTAACTGCTTCTCCATTCTCAGATGGTAACTGACTTTGTCCATTTGATGGATATTAGTGACGGTGACAGACTGACAATGATAATCCCGGTACCGGCAGATGCTGGCCGGTGTCCTCTCCAGTGCCAGGCTGATCCCAGGGAGGTCACAGTCCGTGCATTTCGTATTCGACGAAAGCACACGATCTTGCAGAGAATGTCGATTTGGGACAGAGAATGGGATCCTTTCACATCTCAGAGCCACATCTGACAGCTGTTTCGTTTACTTGTCTGACAATTTAAGCTTACTACTACAAACCATAGCAGTATGACTAAAACATAGCAGTCCAACACACCGCGCGAAGTATCAACTCCCAGCGCCATCTATCTTGATCTCCAGATCACCACAACGGCAATGAGCAGGTACAACGGGGGGAGCTGGCTTCAAGGGATCCTGTCCATTCGAAAAAGCACGCGTCACCGACGACGGCCACATCCACAAGCTTCCTGGTCACGGGCTCGCCGGATAAGAGTTCCCGGAGGATGCATAGTTCGGCCGAGTACGCAGACATCGGATGAGATGCTCATTTTCATCACCTTTCATGGGGATCGAGATCTCATCCTTGTTCTTAGCAACCCGAGTCTTGTTCACGACACAGTGGTGATGAAACAGGTCAGAAGGATTAGCAGGGGATGCCAAGCTGTGAAGCAAACCTTGTGGTCAGGCTCTCAGGAAGAAGGCTGGCTGATACAAGGTCACTCCCAGCAGACCTGAGCTACACCCCCTCTCACCTGGACTTTCCAGCACATAGTAAGGTTCTGGTGTGGCACGGACTGCTCTCAAATTTTGATCAAAAGGCGCTTGAACGAAAATGCCAGACCTGAAGCCAGGAGCTCTGTTCCAGGAGAGTCTTCGCGACCTTATGAGATCAATGGTCTGAACATCACAGAAAGTGAAGGACTGTTTCCTCCGGCCATTTTCGCACGAATACGAGAAGAAATGATGACAGCTTCATATTTCCTTCCTCCCTGCGATATCATTGACGTCGTGGCCAATATCCGGGTGGGTGTCAATGACGTTATTGCCAGGGGCATCGTTTTATTGTCAAGGGGTGCCAGGATGGTGGCAGGCATCATAACTCCCTTTACCCACCGACTCTAATAACAAAAGACAAGGATCAGCTCAGCTGTGATGCATTTTGTATCCAGATTAGGAAGTAAACCGATTGAGCTACAAACCCTACAACTTAGTTGGAATTCGGACTAACCACCGTATAGTTCCTCCACCCTCCGCGCTCAGAATGCTTCAACGCATCCTGCAAACCCTCCAACTCAAATTCCTTCACCTCCACCCCAACGCCCTTCCCATCCCTCCCGATATCCAAAACACCCTGCTCAACCAGCTTGATGACCCTCCCTGGCGTCTCCCTCGAAAACATATTCTTCCCCATAATCTTCAGCTCCATCATACTCACCATCACATACGGGATTTTTAAGTTTGCCCTCGGCGCACCGCTCAGCACTACCCTCCCTCTCTTGACAAGCGACCTAACCGCGGCCTCCAAAAACGGCACCTCCTCCAAAGAAAAAGGACTCCAATCGTTATATAAATCCGCTCCTTTCCCCCCGGGGGTTTTGCTCCTAATATTCTCCGCATCAACTTCCACGTCCCCGCTCATGACGACGTATTCCACCTTTTCTCCCAAACGCGTCTTCATCTCCTTCAGCTTCTCTTCCTGCCTTCCCAAGATGATGACCCTTCCCGCGCCCAAAGCAAGAGCAACGTCAACAGCCGCACCCCCAAATGAACCTCCCACAGGTCCAACCACCACCGTTTCGCCCACCTGGACCTTGCCGGCCTCCATTATGGCTCCCGCAGCGACGGTGTAATAAGTCAGGGTGGACAACTCGGCATGCGTGTATCCCAATTCTTTGGTCAGACGCTGTTCGTCCAGCGGGTAAACATTCTCAAGCGGCAGGACCATGTAATCCTGCAGGGTCCCGTCCCTCCACGGAGATTTCTTTAGGAATTCCTCAGAGGCTTTGTCGCCCGGCTGACCGGCGGAGTGACCCGCGATGTTGATGGGCACATCGGGGAGGGGGTCGTCTCGGGCGCGGATGGTGCAGTCTATGTAGACTAGCTGGTTTTCTTTGAGGTAGAGGGCGTCGGGGGGGCAAGAGACGATGCGGGCGATGCCGTTGGGGTTTGGGACTAGGGGGAGGGGGCCGGGGAGGTTTTGGGCGGAGAGGAGGCCGGTTTGGACTGCGTATGCGTAGGGGATGATGGGGGTCGAGAGGACGCGGAGGAGGAGCGTGCCTGTGTTTGGGGGGACGGTGGGGGGAGAGGGGCGGGTTGTTAGGGTTGCGGGGGAGGCGAAGGAGGTTAGGACCATGGCGCGGTTTTGTTGGGCGGTTGAAGACATTTTGAGGCTGTGATGATGTGGTACAAGTTTGTGGTATGACAAGGTGAGTTCTGAACTGGTATTTAGCTGAGTGAGCTCAAGAAACTTAAGCAGATTTTGACGTACTTTATAGTCCCGAGTTGATAGAGCTGTTGCATACCTGATTTATAAAGACCTCCCGACCTGCTGGTGCCTCGGGGGGTGTATTTGTAAGCTATCACTGTAACTTGCACTCGCTCTCGGCTTCTGGCTTCCCTTTTCGGTAACTTAGAATACATCAACATCTCCACACCGCCAGCGGAAGCAAGATCGCGCCGGTCGATGGAAGTAGCTGACCAATTCAAAATTTCAAATACAATTTGACAACAATCGTATTTGTGTACATACTCCTTGATTTCCATGGAACAACGAATCATGTTACACAAAAACCCGAAAGCGCGACTCGGACTCGGACTTCCCTATCTGTCACTTTCTGCTTGATTGTTTCTATCTTGAACATTAATTTATTCGCTTGACAAATGTGCTATTATTCCTTAACCGCTCATCACTCATTGCTTTCATCAACCTCAAATCTTGGACACGCCCTTGCCCTCAATCCGACCCAAACAAACCCCCCTTTTCGACCCCTTCACAAAATCAGCCAACCTCTTCAAATCCCCCTCTCCATCCTCCTCCTCCTCTAAACCCTCCCGATCCCCCCTCAAAACAATCCCCACCCCCTTTTCCACCCTCTTTATCCTCCCATCCCCCCATCCCCTCCTCCTCAACCCAACAACATTAACCCCCACCGTCCTGGCCCTAAACCCCTTAACCATACTAAACGGCAGCACATCCCTGCTCACGACGCTCTTCCCCCCTACGTACGCATACTCCCCCACTTCCGCAAACTGCAACACCCCCGCGCCGCCAGCTATTATCGCTCCCTTTCCCACTTTCACATGTCCAGCCAGCAACACTCCATTAACCAGAATTACTTCGTCTCCTACGATACAATCGTGCGCCACGTGCGCGTTGGCCAGTATGAGACAGTTGTTGCCTATTACCGTTCCTGCGGGGGATAAGCCCAAATTGGCGGTTACGGATTCGCGGATGGTGCAGTTGTTGCCTATCGTCAGACTGCCCGAGTCGGAAGAGTTGTTGTCGGCTATGGCTTGGGACGGACCGCCGAGGGCGGTGTAAGGGTGGATGGTGCAGTTCGAGCCGACTGTCGTGCGGCCTGATATTGTGACGTTGGAGAGGAGGGTTGTGTTTGCGCCGAGGGTTACGTTGGGGCCTACGAGGCAGAAGGGGCCGACGCGGACGGAGGGGGAGAGCGAGGCGGAGGGGTGGATTAGGGAGGTCGGGTGGATTAAGAGTTGGTCGGCCATTTTTGTGGTAACCTCTCTGTGTGTATGTGTGTAGTTTTGTGAGAAGGGAATGCTTGAACGAGGTGAAGTGGGAATACACTCATGATACATATTAGATGTTGTGGGACGGTGAGGAGTCAGCTTATCTCATCCTGATTGCGGCTGGGCTCTGCGTGCTACGTTGACACCATATTTCGCTGTGTTACCTATCCAGAGTCAGACTTATGCATCCCGATACGGGGCCTTTTCCCGATTCTCTCTATCTGCGCCTTTTTTTTTTTTTTTTTTTTTTTTTTTTGTGGATTGATACCTAGTAGATAAGCCGAACTTGCAAGAGGATTCATCGAGTCAAACTAGAACCGTTCTTGGAATAGGCCGAGAGTCTGGAACATCAGGCCTTGGGGGAAGAAGGTGGAGTTTCAAAGTCGCTAACTCGCTGGATTGTAATACCAAGTAAATCTATACCCATTAGGAATGCAGATAGGTGGTGAAAAAAAAAAACGTCACCTGGCGCTTGGCCTAACATGCACCAGCCGTTGAATAAACTTCTCCAGCTCGGCCAAATCCTTCACCACGATGCCTCTCGAGCTCCCTCCAGGTCGAAATGCCCGCATATACTCGGCGCACCTCTCCCCATGCCCGTATCCCTGAACTACCCAGCACACATTTGCACCGATGCGTCTCCCATACTTAATGTCACCTTCGGTATCCCCTACAATCAGCACGTCGCTTGCGTTCAAGCCAGGATAGGTGCTGAAGAGATCGAGTCCATACTCCTTGTAGCTCGACACATCAGGTTTGGCAGGCACACTTCGAATACCCGTATCTGCCACAACCATGCACCTTTCAAACAGATGGTCCATCCTATGCATTTTTAAAACATCGATAACAAAGGCTTGGGGTTTATTGCTGGCCAATATGGCGGTGGGCATCTTGGCGGCGTTGAGAGTTTTGAGCAGTTCGTAAGCGTGCGGGTAGGCTTTGATGAATTGGATGCCCACGGCAGCGTAGATGGCTCTGTAGACGGTAGCCCAGATATGGAGAATGTAGGGGGGAAATGCCCCATTGCTCGCTTCTTTGGGGTATGTCTTGACAAGCATTGCGTGAAAGGCCTTCTCGATGGTGTCGTATCCGTAGATGCAACTCCAAACCTCGCTATAGGTCATTTCGAGCCGGTTCGCGTTATGTTTCACCGACTCGAAAGTTTTGGTAACGCTCTTGATGACCGCTTCTCTTGTGTCGAAGAGTGTGCCTTCAAAGTTGATGATGACCAGGCGCGGCGTTGTCATCATCGGATACACCGCCAGATCGTATCCGGTGCTGCCCATGATTGCTGTTGGTTCTTTTAAATTTGGCCGTTTAATAAATCTGGTTTGTTTGGGGGAAGAGGAAAGCCAAAAGAAAAATTTTAAAAAAAAAATTAAAATGGGATGCTGCCGGAACTCCATGGATCAATGATGTCTATTTCAGGCAACCGCAACCCACATGATGGATGGAACTTAACCTTAAATCTCAACATTTCCCAACACTTCTTTATCGGTTGTCTCACCGGCCACACTGCAGCCTTTGCGCTTGACAGATGGACCGGGCTGACCTACCTTATCTATGTGGCAGTAAATTCTTGATTCAATTTGCTGGCAGTTACAAGAGGCCACCATGGGGTGCACCTCCGTTTTGACCTGGTTGCTGCCGACGCAGAGTTCTCATGTCGTAAGAGCGTCCTACGAATTTGACCTCCCCGTATCTTATCAACGTTTGTGTGACGAATAAACGGGTACCTGACACCTACATATAGTACAGTTTTCAAGGCTTTTCTCACTTCCCTGCATCTTGCAGCTCTGCCAGCTGGAAATCTTGGCACGGCGAGCAAGCAGATGGCTTTGATGTCGAAGGGGCAACCTGGAAGATTCAAACAAGCCAAATTCCCCACACAACCTCTCCAAGCTTACCAGCTCGCTATGGCACCTCCACTCAACCGTGTCAAAGCCGTCCCGGTCGACAAGTTGGTTAACCTGCAACCCCTCAACGCATCGGCCGACGAGTTTCGCAAGCTGAAACCCTCTGCGTCCGGTCGTGCATACGACAAGGTGGTTGTCGGCGCAGCCATTTTCAAGAATGCCGGCACCACGAAAACTGCGCCGCCGCAAGTCCTTCTCCTAAAGCGGTTCGCCAATGAGGATTATTATCCCAACGTCTTCGAGCTACCGAGCGGGAAAGTCGACCCGGACGACGCAACCATCAAGCACGCCCTCTTCCGCGAGGTGCACGAAGAGACGGGCCTCGACGTGACCGAGATCCTCGCCGAACTCGAGCCCATGATTTACAGCACCGAGAAGACTGTCGTTAACGATGCAGGCGACAAGGTTCTCATTTCCAAAAGCGCCATACAGCTTAACTACGTGGTTGCTGCCTCGGATGGCGAGGTTAAACTGGCTGCCCATGAGCATTCGGAGAGCCTGTGGGCCGTCGAGGGCGACTTGGCCGCCCTGGACATTACAAGCGCTATGAAGGTGGTCATTCAGGAGGGATTCAAGTGGGCTGCTGATGCTGTTGAAGATATATGCTGAGTTGGGCACGCTGCGGCCGGACAATGATCGCGTCAGGTTACCTTCGCTGATGGTGGGACTGAGGAAATATCCTTTGCTGAGGTGAGCCCGGCATCTCATCTCATGATGAGGAGATTGCACGCGCAGCTATCCAATCCCGCAAAACTCGGCATGACGACGATGGCCGCAATGGATGAGATCTATGCTGCTGGTCGACCGTTTGGGGACAGTACTAGGGCTAGTAAACTCCGCCGTTAACGATCGTGACCAGGACCGTCCGGCAACTAATTGCGCACATTTGACTGGCCACCGATTGATAAGGCAACCCAAGAGGCAGTGAGCAATCAGCTTTAATACTTCTAAATCTTTCGAGAATTTGAAAAGTCTTGGAAAGAATATCACAATTCACCCGAGTCCTCCAAAAGAGAAAGCATACTTAGTCTGGGTCGAGAAAGTACGTACAACGGCCAAGATTTCGGCCACTTGCTTCAGGGCGCCCATCTGAACCCTGCATTCTAACCATTCGGCTGCGATGCATCCTGGGACTTGATTTTACTCGTGTGCAAGGCAGCTTCGACGGCGTCGAGGGCTTTCTCGGCTCCGACAGCCACTAAAAATGCAGGTCTTCTTACTCAGAGGTCCTACTGGAACCTTTATGCAGAGCTTTCCCGTATCGGCGACGTCCCTTACCAGCCATCCTCCAGAATTCCAGTCTTCGGGCATCCTAGACCTGCAGGATGTGGTATCCTGACGTTACCCTGCTATATTGGTAGGTTGTGTATCCCGCAAGTCACTACCCGCTCGCGTGCTTTGAGGTCCGTGTGATCATGATCCAACAGATAAGCATGTTGATGAGGTGTTAGCATGTTGCGGGATGCTTTCTCTTCCTTCCAACACGAAAGAAACAACAGCTTTCGAATTGAACATTCCTCCATACATTCTCGATAGCTATGTGTGTTCCCCACTTTGACACTGTATCTGGAGATATTAAAGGCAAAAAATACACATCATCTGTCGAACATCATCGGCTGGGACTTTGACGATGAATAAGTCTCGAGTGCGGATTGTGTGACTGCCATACATGGAATGCGAGTCGGCGGCAAATAATATCTTTTATTTAATGATTCTGGGGAAAAGTTGTCTCGAAGTGGATGTATTAGGAACATGAAATTACATCCCATCAACACCCAAATACCCGCAGAATGTTGCGGGAATGTGCTGGTCCTTAGCCTTGGACATAACTTCGTTTCTGAGATTTTTGACGTATATGTAGATAATCGCCACTTGTACCAGGGCGATCTGTTTCTCTCATTCTGCCTGCCATGCTTCACAGCCAAGCAAGCAGTCATTACATGACTACCTACCTAGGTGCTACTATGTATCTCTCGGGCTTTTCTATTTTCGCCCTTGAAGTCTCAGTATCGCCCCAGTGAATGGCCCATACCCGGACAGCTCACGGAGGCGAACCAGGGAATCTACACTATGACTCGTGCAGGTACCTGGTAGGTACTCAAATGGTTTATAACATGCACACTGCTGGACATCTAACCGAACTCATAAGCCATATGCATTCCAATATTAATAGCACTTTGTTGTTGTAATCAAACACTGCATACACCTTTCAGCATACTCTCAGACCTCCATCATGTCGAGCATCAACCAAACCCAGCTTGAACCCCTCACAATCGGCGTTGAACTAGAGTTCTACGTTGCGCACCAAAAGAAGGGGCTCGAATATGCACCAGGCGACAATGCCTTGCCCCATAAAGAAGGCCAAGCTCAGGCATTTGCCAAGATAGCCAACGAAATCCAGACGGCAACTCACGAAGAGGTACACAACCAACATCCGAGCAGCTCTTATTGGCCTCCTCTAACCTACGAATTCTACCAGAAGAACTGGACAGTCAAAGACCACGAAGGAGTCAAAAAGGGCAGAGACCAGAACTATGCATGGCACGATGTCGAAGTCAGCTCGCCAATCATGAAGCTAAGCGAAGTGGCCAGCACCCTCCAAACCGTCCTCGGCAGACTCAACGATGCCTTCCGCCTTAGCGCGGACCGCAGCTGCGCTTTCCAAGTGCACATAGGCTGTGGGTCAGCAGGCTTTTCACCACTGAACGTCAAGAAGATGGCCACGATTCTCTGGTTCGCCGAGGGAAGACTTGACCAACTATACGCACCGCACCGGCTGTACTCGAAGTGGGCGGTAGGATTTGACGAATGCCGGATCGGCCAGGATGAGCAGTACATGCACAGCAAGCCCCGGTCCCGCCGGGGTCACGGTGCCAGTTCCGATGCCCGCGCGCAGTATGATTACTGGCTCGGGTCTATCCTCGAGTACCGAGCCGAGGCCGGAATCATCACAAAGGAGCGAGCGAGGAGAGTCCGGGCCCTGTGGGAGGAAGACGACCTCGAGAAGCTCTGTGGGGAGATGCTTGTGCCCAAGCACATGGGCGGGCGCATGGGGGTTTATTATTCCGAGTACTGCGCAGCTTACAGCTTTTATAACTTTGTGCATAGTCGCCACGACCGCCAGCCGCCGAAGCGGACCATAGAGTTTCGCAGACCCGAGGGTACTTTAAATGCGGCCGTGGCTACGGCTTGGTGCCACGTCTTTGCTGCGATTGTTGACTATGCGCGCGCGGCGGATCGGGAGCACTACAGCGGCATGGTGGGGAAGCTTTCGTGGACGACGGCGGCGTATCCTACCAAGGAGTTCTTGACGGATGTTGGCTGTCGCGCGGATCATATTCAGGCGCTGTGGGACAAGGATAATAGCGCCTTCAACCAGCCAGCCTGAGGGCTATCATTATGGGGCGTGATGGAGTAGAGTAGCAGGTAGGTAGGTATTCACATATCAAGTATGTGAAGAGACTTTTCCCGACCTGGACTTCACCCGCTGGGTAGATGTTCAAGTTGAAACTGATGTTTAGCAACTTGACTGATCTCATAGTAACGACCTCAGGTCAGGGGCTCCGAATCGCTGGTGTGATTTGCCGATTATTACGAGCTGGCCGGTGCAATCAATTGGTGGCAAAGAGTATATTCCTGTTTGAATCGGAGCAAGTCAGGACTCTAGCTCTTCTTCTCTGCTACCTAATGAGGGGTATAGAAATCCGTTGCAGATTGCTTGGAGTCATTTTTGCTCTTTTTTTTGAAACAACTCGGCCGAGTTGTTGATCAGATAAAAACACTGAAAGAGGAGCAAAACGCTCTTAGCTGGTCAAATGTGAACTCATTCTCTGAGCCGGCGCCTCCTGACTCCTGAGCTTACTGGAGCAATGTTGCACTTGTGGAAGATGCCAATCAAAGAAAGGCCCGAGATGTCACTTATATGTATCTGCCCAAGTAATGCCGTGGCTGCTGTAATAAAAAGAAAAGTTGGAAAGACAAGCAATCAAGCAAGAAGAACTATTCTTTGGTCAGCATCATGCCCAGAAGTAGCCAGCAAGCAACAACTTCAGGCTCACAACCCCCAGGCCTTACAACCGGGGTCGAATTTGAATTCTTCGCTGCTTGTGACTACAACAGCGAGAACGTGTACCAAGATAAAAACACGGGCTACTATATCTTGCCTACGGACCAAGGCCAGGCCTTCGATGTGATCAAGTGTGAGATAGAGAAAGTCGTCACCGGCGGGCAAAAGGTCCACAGCCAACGTCCCGGTGACCGTCGGGCGGTCCCGGACAATAACTACGACTTCTACAAGAGGCACTGGACGGTCAAGAAACACGAAAGCAGCATGGAGGCCACCGAAGGCCACTCCTGGCACGACGTGGAGATCACATCGCCCATCATGAAGCCGCAAGACGTCTCGGCAACTTTGTTCCCGGTGCTCAACCGACTCAACAGCACATTAAAACTCTGCCCGGACAGTTCCTGCGCTTTCCAAGTCCACGTAGGCCGCGGACGGGGCACGTTTGTGCTTTATGAGGTTTTGAAGATCGTGACCATCCTTTGGCTCGGCGAGTCGAGACTCGACCAGCTTTATGCCCGCCACAGGATCCGGGAGGGATGGGCTGTGGGCTTCAGGGAATACCCAATCCGGAAAGAAAGCAAGTACGGCAGCGCCAGAGAACCGGCGTCTCCGCTATACAACTACTGGCTTCAAACCCCGATCGCCACGGGAGTCAGCGAGAACACCATCAGCCCCAACCAGGCGGGCCGTATCCAGGCGATGTGGGGCGCAGAGACTCTTAAGGTTCTTTGCGAGAGAATGCTTCTGCCCAAGCCGTCCAGCCACGGTGCTTACTTTGAATACTGCGCCGCCTACAGCTTTTTTAACCTGGTGGGCTCGCGTGATGCAGAGGAGCCGATGAAGAGGACAATCGAGTTCCGCAGGCCCGAGGGCACCCTGGATCCCAACGTTGCCGTCGCTTGGTGCAAAGTATTCGAGCGGATCGTATATTCCGGCGTGTTTTCCGATCTGGAGCAGTTTCAGGCCCTGATCGGCAATCTTTTGAATCCGGATTTTGCTGTTTTTGATTTCTTGACCTTCATTGGGTGTGACCCGTTCTACGTCTAAACGCTGCTGAATAAGAATGAGGATGGCGGGTTCGACATGGCAGGGCTTCAGAGCGCGCTGCCGCACGCAACGGGATCTGGAAGTGGTCAGGGTAGCTATGGGTATAATTGAGCTTGAGTGCAACGGAAGTTGTGGATCTGATCGAGTTTGAAGGCATTCTTTCTTTCTCTTGGCACCATATACCATCTTGGAATGAGTTGGTTGTCTTGATGAAATCTGCTGTTTTAAAACCTCCCGTGCTGCCTGAATTATTGTTGACGCATTCCGTTCTCTTGAAGTTGTGAGTTGATAAGGTGTATGACTGCCCTATTGCTGTTGAATGATCAAAGATGGCACCACCACCCCGGGCCAAATTTTCTGAGTCACAAGAGGTGGCGAATTAAGCAGATTCACATGTGTGGAGTTGAGTGCATTCGCGACGGGTATGTGTCCTCAAAAGTTGAGTTCTTATCATCTAGACAGACCACAAAACCAGCCTCAGGCCGAAACCGGAATTGACTCACACACACCGGGTGATGACGGGCCTCCTCCCAAAAGTTGGTCAGAAGATGGGTGCTTATTTAACAGCCTACAATTTCCATATTTCTTTTTATTTTTTCATTTTTTACAACATTGCCCTTTCACCAACTCAACAACCAGACCAAAAATTACCCGTGATCACCTTTCTTTGTCTTATACCCGGCTTTCCCTGCCACCCACCATTAATCATCATCACCATCATCACCACCATCAAAATACCATCCACGATGCACAACCCTACTTCATTTCCCAGCCAGCCTCAAACGGTATCTGGTCAGTCATCCTTTTACTTTTCGATTTTTTTTGTTTCGTCTGCAAGCAAGTCACTAACACTTCCCTAGGCGCATCACACCGAGACATCCCCCACCGTTTCAAACCCACCGGCGGCAATAAAAACCTCCTCCTCGACAAAATCATCCCCGACATCGAGGCAGTCGGCAAACTTATTTCCTACGCCAAAGCTCTCGACATGCTCATCGAGAACGCCAGGGCCCACGGCGATTTCGAAGATTGGGACGAGCTGGACAGAAAGTCAAAGGAGGCCTGGGCGGAGATTAAGCGGAGGAACAGGGAGCAAAAGGAGGAGTTGGAGGGAATAATCGGATTCGCCGTTGGCGATCGGATGGATTTCGGAGGTGTGCATCCTTCCCAGGATAGTCGGATGCACGAGGATCATAATGAGGAGGGTTGGAGCCGGCTGGGAAAGACCGAGTATGAATGAGTCGGAACTGTACGAATAATGAGTCAATGTTACTAATATAGATATACAACACACCTACCTGCACCAACTTCACTCCCTCCTCCACCCCTCAAACTCCTCCTCCAAATGTCCCTTCAAAACCGTAAACTTATTCCCAAACCCCCTCCCGCACCTCCAGCAAACGAATCCCTTGTCCTTCAGGTTCGCATTCTGATACCCCGTATCCCTCCTCCGGTCATCCTCTGCGAGCGGATACTCGTCCAGCTCGACGAAAAAATCAGTCGCAAAGCTCTGGTAATGCTTCCTGTGCTTCACCTTGTCCGAGCGCATGTCCCTCGAGATGATGTGAACGTGCAGGTGCGCCATGCTGGGGTGAGCGTGTATCCCCACTTTGATTTCTTTTCTAAAGTCCCGACCGGGTGGTAAACTTGAAGAGTCGTATGGTACTTCCCCGGAACTCATCGCCTCGTCGCGGGCTTTGTTTGAGGCAGAGAACGGACCGATGATGCGGGAGAGTTCAGCGGCTGCCAGTTGTGCTGCCGAGGCTGCTTCCTCGCGCATCATGGCCAGGAATTCCGGGTCGGAGAATGCGTCGTGCGGGTGGAGGAGGTAGTGTTTCGGCGAGCGGGGGAGCAAGAGCAAGTGGACGGTCGCTTTTGGGAAGAGGTCTTTGATGAGGACCGTGTTTTCTGTCACGCGGACGACTTGGGTTGGAAAACGCTCGGGATGCTCGATGTATTCAATTAGGGCGCCGCGCCAGCGACCGTTTTTTATCTGGTTGGCTTTTTCCGAGTGGTCCTTTTTTGGTTTCGGTTTCATGAGTTCTGTGAAGGCGTTTTTGGTGGTGGTTGCTCTTGCGTCATTGTTGCCTCCTGGGGGAGGAGGTGGGGAGTCGACGAAATCGGCCACGTCTTCTGCTGGTTCTGCCATTTTGAGGGCGGCTATAGTGCGATGAGAAGGAATACGATGGAAATAGATTTTTGGCAGTAAAAAAGTGACGTGGTTTTTCAGCTGGTGCATTGAGAGGACGCAGGGGAAGGATGTTGGCCAGATGCGGATGACTCCGCGAGGACTCAGCATGTCCGTGCAGGCATCAGAAGTGCCAGCAGCTGCCAGGCAGCTGGTAGCTTGGTTTGGTCGCCCTGTCATATACAATACATGCAAAGCCTTTATCAATTTCTCTTTAAAATGAATGTGAAAAGCTAAATCTCGTGTACTCGAAGAGCATTCACTCCACGGACGGCTCCTTAGCCCCGCTCCACCTACTGCTCGAACGAACGAAACGTCTCGCAATAGACATGTCCCTTAGCCGGACACTGAGGTTTGTCATGCAAGTTAAAGTCCTCAAGCATTTAGGACGTTGAACGGCACGAGACCTGTTCGCAATCCTTCTGAGCTCCCACTGAATGCCAAAGGCCCGCATCGTGGATCGACACTCCTCAGCTGGGACCCCAATCTTGAAGAGATCCCGCGTGGCGGTCTGAATTATATTAGTACCCACTCAGATAAACCGAATTTCGAGTATTTCTGAAATCATTCTTCACAACTCTAAACTTGAGAGAGTGTGAGCGCGTGTATAAATGAGAAAAACATTTGTCCAAAACCTTACAAACCAAGGTTTGAGATAATACCACTCGAAATTTCAGAATGATGACACGGAAAGAGTTTCTCCCTCCCGCAAAACCCATCTCACACAAAAGTTCAAGA
Source organism: Cladorrhinum sp. PSN332 (assembly GCA_033297175.1). NCBI lineage: Eukaryota > Fungi > Ascomycota > Sordariomycetes > Sordariales > Podosporaceae > Cladorrhinum > Cladorrhinum sp. PSN332. The sequence continues at coordinate 32,731 of MU858947.1, forward strand.
GACCAGCCAGACACACGATCAGAAAAAAGGATCAAACCCGTCCGCCCTCGATGGTTCCACCGTCAGAGCCGACCACAGATATTTTCCGCCATTCTGCGTTATTAAATTCCGTTCCAGTTGGTCAAGTCCGTTTTCTTCAAGTTGGTCAAGTTTGTGACTCTCATGTGATACTGGAATTTGGGAAATAAGGTTTAGTCCCAGTTTCTCCAGGATAACATCTTGGTCCGCTTCCCGAGAAGAGTCCGGCGACGACGCAAGATCTGATGATCGGTCGCCGGACCGTGACCGTACGAACGGTGATGGTAATAGTGAAGGTAGCCGAAACGAAGGCAGCCTGAACGATGGGAATCGCACCTGAGAAAGGTCAAACGAGTTGCCGTCATGATTTTGTTCCCAAGTCTCAGCCTGTTCTTCGAGTTCCGTTCCTTCGATTTGAGCCGTGCTGTAGTTCTCGTCGTAGATTATGACAAAATCCTCTTGGGAGTCATTCTTGGGACGCAGTAAGTCGGGTGTGATGCCCACCCCATCTTGAGAGATTGGTTTGGTGCTTTTTCTTGTTGGACTCGGCAGTTTTGGCACGTCAGGAACGAACGAAGCCACTGCTCTGCCGGAATCTGTTGGACTCGGCAGAACCACCACACCTGTCCTCTTGGACGCCCTGGAGCTGGCAGATGCAGTGCGGGAGTGACTCGGCGCGAACGAAGTGGCGCAAGATAAGCGGTTGGTGCGTTTAGAGAAAATCGACAAGTCAGAGTCCCGTAAGGCTCGTAGCTCAAAGTATGAGTCTGAGAATCGGGTGTTGACGCTCAACTCACTTAGCGTTCTGGATATGTTTGTTTTGGGTGAATCGAGGTCGAGCTTAGAGGTCGGCAGTGGGGAGATAGGAGGGCGTGGAAGCGGCTTGGTGGGAGGTAAACAAACTTCTCCAAGATCTCTACTTGCAGTATTTCCGTTTGTGTCTTCATCCTGGGAATTCTCGCGTTTCTCTGAAGGCGGGAGCGTGAAGCTGGCATCCCAGATATTTCGTGGAATGGTCATGGAGTCTGGTCGGCCATTCACAACCAAAGGCTCCATCAAAAGTGTCCAACAGCTGTCGGCGTCCTCAAACTCATCAAGAAGGCTTGAGAAGGACATGCCAGATGAGACGCTTTGCGTATCTGTGGCGTCACTTGTTTCAGCTTGGTTATCATCTGTGCTGTTCCCAGGCTCCGTTGATGGGCCTTCCGAGATTGGATCAGCCTTGAATGGTGGCCTTGGTGAGGGAGAACGTGCGCGCAAAGGTTGGGCTTGGCGAGCCGGAGCAACAACAGCTAGCTGAGGGAAGCTGTTGTTGCGAAGAATTCGAATGTCGGACTTTGATATCGGCATGGTTTTGCGTTTCCAGAAGAATGGAAATCTTGACTGTGTCGACCGTTTGTTGCGTTCTCTCCATATCAAGTGAGCCGATTGATGTTCTTTCCTCGCAGCAGGCTCTGACTGCCTGGACTTCTTGGCTATTCTGGAGCTTCTTCTGGGAATAGTCGTGAACCTTCTCAGTGTTCGAGACAACAAACCGTTTGCCTGGATGTCTGGTCCATTATGACTGTCTTGACCTCCCACATGAAGGTGCTCATGTATTGCTTCGTTGGTAAATTCCGCTTCGGCTGTGTTGGTGATCTCATTTTCATTCAGCAATGCCTCCTCGGTGTCGGCGAAATCTGTGAGTTCGTCGCTGCTCCATCCAGTCCCGTCCACCCCAAAGACACTCTGAAAGAGGCCCAGTTTGTCACGTATTAGGCTTTTGATGCTGGATGGATGCTGATAGGTAAAGTCAAAGGGTAAAGAGTCCCGTATAATATCTCCATACGTGCCCTCGTCCATTTCATCGTAAATAGTCGCCAGGAGCCCCATCGTCAGATGATAACTGGCATCGGTCGGCCCGAGCAACTTCTTTTTGATGTTCAAAGACTGTCTGCAAAGCCTCATAGCCTCAAGAAAAGATGACGCAGTGACGTAGGCCACTGCAAGAGCGTGGAATAGATCTGAGATGACCTCGTTGGATGTAATTTTGAGTTGAGCCATTTGTTGCACCAGTGGCTCCGCTTCACGCCATTTGCCCAGAAAGATATAACAAAGCGACAGTTGGATTTGCAGTCGATTGACATCGGTCCTGTTTCTCTGGCTGTTTCCGTGTCGATATATCGCTCGCTCCAGGAGGACTTGGGCGTTCTGAATATCCCCGATACGAACGCTCTCGGTAGCACGCTCTTCGAGCCCTCTGAAAAACAGGATTTCCAGGTCAGATTCGACATCTGGGTCGACGACTATTGGACGTTGTGCATGTGATTCTGGTTTTAAATTGTCTTGGGGAGTCTTGGTTGGGTGCGGGAGTGAACCCCAGTCCATTTCTGAAACCATGGTATGGCGAGTGCTGGCACCCGGAGCAGCCTCAGTGTTGATGAAACCCTGAATTCGTTCCCTCGTGAAAGACGGCATTATGGCACTCAGAGATGAGCGGCACATGCTGCTGGCTGTGGTGCTCGCTGTTGTATAAAAGATCTTGGCGGCCTGAGCCAGGCCCTTCAGGTTTCGAGCAACTTGTGATTGTGATTCCAGCTGGCGAGCAGACATGTCGTTGAGGCCGGATGGAGTCTTTGGAACACCGGCGGCGTGGATCGAGTATTCGATATAATCCTTCAATTTGGCAAGCTCAGAAAGAATCAAGTCTTGCGATGTGTTACTTCTTAGTGAAAGCGAGCTGTGACCATGTTAGCGCCTCGACGATGAGAACATGGAGTTGGGAGAACTTGCACGTTGAACACAGAAAGCATTGTTTGCAAAGCGCAGTTTGATTTGTGAATTTTGTTGCGCAAGTGATCAATTTCCGAGGTATGGCTGTCAAGACTGATGGCCAACGTGATTCTGGTAAGACGCCAGAGACGTGTCGACCGTGAGCGGTCCCTGCCATTTTTGACCTTGGTTACTAGCTCCTCTAACTCGGAAAGTGAAGTCTGACAGTCCTCCAGAGCGATCAAACTTTGGCGCCATATGTCGTCGTTGATGGGTGATAACAAAGCGTTACTTTGCTGGAATTGCTTGACAGAACGGTCTATTGCATCGAGAAAGCCAGCAAGTGTGATGAGTTCGTTGCAGAGATCAGACAATCGTGAGTCTGCCCTCCGGACAGATTTGATAAACTTCTGAAGACATGAAGTTGTCTGTATAAATGTGTGGTCAGTGGCTCTGACTCTCCCAATGTGAGGGACAACATACTGCTGCAGCTGCTTGAATAAGCGTCAGGACGGAAGCGCTGATAGATAATGGATCCATTTTTTGAAGTTGTTGATCAATGAATGAGATTGAGGTCAATTCCAATCAAACAAGACATCTCTTTGTAAATGATTAGAGCATCCTCAGGCTTCCAATCCCCTCTTTTCTTGGGGTTGCCTCAATTGGGGTCGCTGGGACCGTTCATGGCCTTGGATTGGCCGCATGCTTGGTTCTGCCTGCAGCGATGCCTCATGCCGCTGGGGTTCCAATCCTTCAGCTGCATATACAATAAAGCTGCGCCTCTCTTCAAGATCCGCCAACTCCCGCGATGCGACCCAATATTCTCTCTGATTGAACACTGTTCGCAGGTGGAGAGGGCGGCCGCAACCTGTTGTGTTTCCCCAAAACAGTCATCTCGATCCCATTCCACCAATCAGCCGTCGATTCTAATACCAGCTGAGAGCAGGCTCCGATTCGCAAATGCCGGTCGGACCAAGGGCAAACCCGCTCTTAGTGTCCAAAAAAAAAAAAAAAGATCCATATTCTTCAAGACTGAACCGGTGTCATGGCGACGGATTTCCTTGCTGTCATCTATCTGCATGTATTCTTATCGGTCTTGATAGTCTCTACAGAACAATGTAGCAATGCTGGCATTGAAAATCGCCATTTCCGCTTTTAGATCGAACACTTACGCCAAGCAAGCCGGTGCAACGTGTGCCATTGAGCGGTAGGATTTAAATCCGCCCTCTATCCGTTGGCAACAAATCTCTCATCTGCAGGAAGCAAAGGTTTCAGTAGAAAGCCTATTTTACACCACCGCCTGGGCAACAAACCACGATGAGCCAGTTTTCTCTCAAATTTGTCGTTGATGATCCCGTATTCGAGGAAGAACAGCCGTACGAGCTCTTTAATGCCGTGCTGAAGCCTGGCATCATAGAACCGCCGAAACGCACCAACTGCTCGTACTACGTGCAAGACGGAGTGGCAGTCAACGATGTGAGGGACATTGAATCCGGCGCGGATCTCGACGAGCAAGGCTTCACGTTTGTGAAACACCAGACGAGCTGTCTCCTCTCTGCCGAGAATTTTGAGGCCGTTACAGGCCCGCACAACCTGGTCGTCTTGAGCTATCTCCACGAGATGATTAATCTGGTCAAGCAGCAACTTTCTCTCGAAAAAGTCATTTGTATCGACTGGCGGGTAAGATATTGATATTATTTCGAGAGGTACCTTTGCGGGGTCTGAATCTCGCCGCGGTTCAGACGTGCCAAGTCTCCTACAGAACCCGACAAGATCCCTTCGACGGCGAAAGTGCTCGAGGCCCGGGCTCAAGCTCTAGTGCCAGGCCTAATGATGCATTGCGGTTAGTTGATGTATTAATCTCCTTTTCTACCAATACTCTGCTCATTCTTCACGGCGTAGATTTCTCACATCAAGATTGTTCCAATCTTCCATCATAGCATCCAATCACGCCTGATACAACATAAGCTACCCTACCACCACTGTCACTCCATCGTCTGTTCCGCTCCTTTTCTCCTCATCCGAGTCCTTGCATGTAATGCGGTGGTGACACGCCGGGCCTTGTGCTCCTTGTGAGAGGAAGGATACACCCAACCTATGAAGCAGCCGGGGCGCCCGTTTCGTCTTGCTTGGAGCTCGTCGAATCATGTGGCACGGTAGCATCCATCTCCCGAATCAGGCGAATCTTGCTGTTCTCAAGGTCCTTCTTGGCTTCTTCGGCGCCGTAGCTCAGCAAAGGCCATGGCCCATGAGGTTTCGAGTAATTATACGCTCATGTCAAGCATGCCTTGGTAGGGGAGGCGAAGACGACGCGGGCTGTGGTGGGAACATGGCGCCGACTGGGGCAGGGGTGACGGAGGGCCCATTTTGGCTGGTGTGATTGTGATCTTCCGAGCAGACTGGAGATATATATTCCTGGATGATCAGGCGGCCGAGTGGACCATTGAGGGGTAAAGTAAGGGTCAACATGCAAGGTGAAGTGTGTCCTCACAAGTCAGCACAGTTTGGACCAATCAAATTACTGGACTTTGCTTACCTCCCGAATCTGACCGCCCAACTCTCAGAATCTTTGATTCAGAATTGAACTGGTCGAATTGCCTCAATTGGTTAAACCTCCGTGCTGGGCTACATCCCTAACCATTCCAAGGTGGTTGAGTGTAAGCCACTGAAGCCATCCCTCAACCAACAGCACAGACTCCCGAGTCGCTTGTGTACGGGCCTCGGTACAATTGGCTATCGAGCAATTCAATTCGCTGCCAGGGAGGTAGTTAATTGACCAACTAACGCACGGACCATCAAATGGCAGAACGGCCCCGCCAAGGGGCGGTGAACCTCGTGCTGAGCTGCCATGCTGCCCAAGTTACCCAACACAACGAACTCTCTTGATCCCAATTCTGCTCTTCTCCTCTCTCGATCACAATTCTGCTCTTTCTAGTATAGCCAAGATTGATTCAACTTGCCCAACCCTAACCCGAACTACTACTACTACAACAACAACAACAACAACAACAACAACAACAACATGATTTCCCTCGTTGCGTTCGACCTTGACGGGACCCTTGCTGCGAGCAAGCAGCCGCTGGAAGACACAATGGCAGACGCGGTGGCAGATTTGTTGGATGTCGCTCACGTTGCCGTCATCTCTGGCGGTGACTGGCCGCAGTTTGAGAAGCAGGTGGCGAGCCGGCTGCCAGCACGTGCGAACCGGTCAAAACTGTGGCTGCTTCCTACGACCGGCACCAAACTCTACACGTTCCAGGATGGCGAGTGGCAGCGGGTTTGTGCCGACCTGTTCAGCGACGCCGACAAGGAGAAGATCCTCGAGGCCTTCGACCTCTCGCTGGAGAAGACGGGCTTCAAGCCCGAGAAGACCTGGGGCAAGCGCATCGAAGACCGCGGCAGTCAGATTACCTTCTCCGCGCTCGGCCAGGAGGCGCCCATTCACGAGAAGGAGCATTGGGATCCAGACTTTGCGAAGCGCAAGGTGATACAACAGGATCTCCGAGCACGGCTGCCGAACATGTCGATCAACATGGGAGGAGCCACCTCCATCGACATCACCCAAAAAGGTGTCGACAAGGGCTATGGTCTGAAGAGGCTGCGCGACCAGAGCGGAATCCCCCTCGAGGAGATGATGTTTATCGGTGACGCCATTTTCCCCGGCGGCAATGATTATCCTGCCCATGAGATCGGCCTCAAGACGGTCAAAGTTAAGAACCCCGATGGCACGCTTGCTGCCATCGCTGGCATCGTAGCTTGCCTCGCCAAGTAGGGATGCGTCTCTTGGCAAGATGCTGAGTTACTGTGATGGACAAGGAAGGATGGTTCACGTGAGAAAAGGCCAGGTGGGGGTTTCAAGTGCCATGGGCCTGTCTTTTTCTCCTTGAACTTAGTATTATAATATATCTGGCACTGAGGATTGTCTCAAATTGGTTCTCTTTCCCGAACGGCCGGCTCCGCTTCGGACGTGAGACTCGGCGTTATCTACTTGATCCTCGTACCATAGTCTAGACTAGATCTCGACAAGATACATGAACGGCAGAAGCCGAGACAGTACAACCTTTCTCTTTACTAAAACGTTATCCAGCTGGGGAATTTCATTCTCAGCTCTACTGGCCTACATGAAGTCCGCTGCAAAAGTGGCCGACAGTGAGATTCAATCGCAGACCGCTTTTTTTTTCTTTTTCTTTTTTCTTTTCCTGTTGGATACCAAAACGAGCAGCTGCTTGGTATGCACACGCAAGGAGCGGCTCCATTTTTCGTCAATATTTCAACTTGTACATCTGTACAATAAAGGAAATAAGAACCTGGAAGGCACTTGTAACATTGAAGAGAGCTTAACTACTTTTGTTAGTCGGTTATTTTTTTCTAAATCTATCGTTTCTGTTTTTCTTTTTTTCTTTTGTAAAAAAAAAAAAAAAAGAAAGAAAGAAAGAAAAAAGAAAGAAAGAAAAAAGAAAGAAAGAAAAAAGAAAGAAAGAAAAAAGAAAGAAAAAAGAAAGAAAAAAGAAAGAAAGAAAAAAGAAAGAAAAAAGAAAGAAAAAAGAAAGAAAAAAAGATTTTTGTTAAAAAAAAAAAAATTCAAACGTGGTTTGTATAACCCATAAAAATGTGTGGAGGGGCGGTGGTGGGGGGCACGCGAAAGCTGTGCGAGCATGCTGAAGGGCGACGGAGGAGGGAGGAGGGAGGAGGGGGGGAAGAGATTATTGCTGGCCAGGCCTCCGCACCAACTGGCAACAGCAAGCGACATCTGACCGGCAAAACTCCAACGTGACACGAAATCAGTCTCTACCTCTTGTCCACCATGAGCACAAGAGTTGGGGACGTTTCGCGCCAGTTGCGCTGTGCCTTGGCCGCCGTCGGATCCTTCTTGGTCGGCTACGACACCGGTGTCGTCGGGGGCGTTCTCACACTGCCGTCGTTCCAGCGGGACTATGTACGCGGTCCTCAACTATGCCATCGTCCTGTACGCCTTTTTCGCCGTGCGCGAAACGGGAGGGAGGTCGCCGGAAGAGATGGATCTCGTGTTTGGGGCCGACGATGGAATGCGAGACGGAGCGGGCGGAGCAGCACTGCCGGACGATAGGGTAGCTCTGGTCAGCGATTATGATTAGATAGACTAATTTGTATGTAGCAAATACGGTATATTAGATAGATAGTTGATTAATCAAGCAAGTCAATGTGGCAGCAAATGTTTGAAAGCTCGCGGCAGGTCACATTTTATTTCTTTCTCTACATCTACATCAGCCAAGAATCTAATAATAAATCTCGTCTCAGGCTCCTATCTGGAGCAATAAAGCCCTCGGTAAAAGAGTTTCGTATGTAGCGCGGGCAATCGCTTGAAACAGCCGGGTATTACCACGGATGGTTCCCTCGGAAATGCCCTCCACCTGGCCAAGGTAGTTGCGCGGCACCAGGACTACGTAGAGTGTATCCTCTCTTTGAACCGCGGCTTGATACCTGGAATGATTCCATTCCTCCCCTCGGTGCATCTCGACCGAGACGTCCGGGGTTGCCTGGGATAAACAGGCCACCATCCTGGCCTTTACCTCGTGGCAGCCTGTCGAGGCGCTCTGCCCGTAGCAGAGGATTTCGACGAAGCGCGTCCGGGGGTCTCGTTTCAGGTACGCGTTGACGGCCTCGTTGCAGGTGGCGGCGTCGGGATACAAGAAGTCGCCGTCGTCGGCTGCTAATATCAGCTCGGCAGCTCGGCGCTTGTATAAATCCACTTTGGGATGCGTTACAAATCCGATTCTCCTGTAGTACGCCACCAAGGAGACCAAAACGCAAACGGCATCCATTGTCAGCATTGCCTTTACAACAGCTGGAGTCTCGGCCGGCATCTGCAGGGCAACAACAGCCTGTTCTGGGTTGGTTACTCCCGCCGCCGCCGACTTGCCGATAGGTGCAACGCGGACGCGCGGGTTAAAGCCAGCTTGTTTCGACCCCAGTGTCTGTTCTACAAGCTGAGTGACCAGCTTGGTCACGGCCTGGGCGATGCTCTCGTCTACATCTAGTCTGATATGCTCAATACCACGGCAGGCTATCGAGTACGCTTCGCGCAGTATGCTGCCGCCGATGACTTGGTCTCGGCCTGCGAGGTATTGTTGATACAGATGCCGCATCGCCTGCCAGTCTTTCCGAAGCAGCATGATCAGCGGGAGGAAAGTTACCATGGAATGTGGTGCGCAAAAGAGGGCGCTGATGCCGGAGCGGTTGCCGACCGTGAGTGGCACGCATCTGACGTGCTGCCAGTCGTGCGCCCCGCTTGACTGGATTGCGGCCTCACCACTGCTGGCGCTTTTATCATTGCCGCTCGGTGGCTTGCTTCCCGTATCTGTGAGCCAGACGAAGTGTTGTCGGTAAGTCGGGTACCCCACATTCCGCCCACCCCCCATTCCGCCCACTTGGCAAAATCTTGGCCGAAATCCAACCCAACCACTTCAATACAATATAT
>MU858948.1:0-40636 GCA_033297175.1 Cladorrhinum sp. PSN332
TGTTGTTGTTGTTGTTGTTGTTGTTGTTGTTGTTGTTGTTGTTGTTGTTGTTGTTGTTGTTGTTGTTGTTGTTGTTGTTGTTGTTGTTGTTGTTTGTGCTGCTCTCCTCGCTCAGTTGCGCGTTTCCGAGATCAAACAGGCGAGGATCTATCGTAAATTCCATGATGCGTTGGTTGGCATAGTTTTTCCCACTCCTGATTCCAGTCTGTGTCTGATAGGATAGGGGTAACGAAGAGGTTGTCGTAGTTGACAGTGCCTGTCCATGGCTGCTGAGAGGGCTCGTGCTCGCTGGCGTCGTGGGCTGCGTCGGGAATTAGTTCATCATTGACGGATTTGTAGCAAAGGGTAAGAAACGGACCTGCGGCCTGGTCATAGGGATATTCACCGAGGGTGGGCGTTTCCTGGGCAGGCACAGCTTCTTTCTGCAGTTAGACAGCAGGGAGGCGGCGGACCGCGCCATCGGTAGCAAGACGGACTGCAGTCAGGTCATCCAGAGTTCTGAGGTTAACGGCTTGGATCATGGCTTCCTGACTCACGGCGTTCTGGGGTTGGGCTCTGATCTGAGCGATGGAGGTTTCTGCCCTTCCTAGTACTATGTGGTACAGTTCTTCTCTGATGCGCTGATAGCGATCCGAATCCGAATCTTGGGTGGTCTTCTGGAGATCACGGCCACCATCATCGGCTTCTCCTTCTTTCTGTTGGCTTTCAAGACGAGCCAGTTCGTCTCGTAGCCACGGCGGAAGTGTGAAGGGTTGTATGCTCTGTTTCTCAACTCTGGAATGTCCCAGGACGTATTCATGCTGCTGCTGCTGCTGCTGCTGCTGTGGTTGTGGTGGAGGAGTTTGGAGTCGCGATGCCACAGTAACTGCCGCCGCTGCTCTGGCTGCCTTCTTCTTGGCTTGATACCGCTTAGCTTTGATGTTGTCAGCTGCACGACACTTGGCACACGAAGCATAATAAGGGTCGTCAAGCTGTTGGCGGCAGTTCTTGTTGGCGCAAAGGCCCACGCCCTTCAAATAAGCCCATATGTCTTTCGGCAATCCGCGGAGAGAGCCATCTAGAAATGCAGTGACGTGATCAGACCGTGGGTCGGGTCTTGATCCTATGGGTGGCGGGTTGGGAGTGTTGATTCTGAGGCCTGTTGCTTTCCTGCCAGCACCGGGACGTCGGGCTGGGAGCTGGCTCTCTGGGATAGGTCTGCTCGGATCCTGTGGCTTAGTGCTTTCGAAATGGGCCGCAAGATCATCGCCAAGCGGAGGGTAGTCCGAGCTTGGGAAGGTCTCTTGAACGGCCGTCTCATCGGGTAATGGCAGACTTGAGAACTGTCGAGTATTGCTCGAGGTGTCTTGTTGACCAGCAAAACTGTCAGCTTCAGGTCCTGGAAACTTCAACATGGGCGTCTCTCCCAGCTGCGAACCATCTTCAATGCTGCTCTCAAGGACCCCGAGGGCAGCTTCGCTTGAGTAATGCTGGGAACAGAACGCTGCTGGTTCATCCGGAAACATTGTTTGCTGCTCGGCATTCTCACAGTCCTTGCAAAACACAAGCCCCAAGGGGGTCTGGATGTATCCAAGGTGTCCCATCCTCCAGACTCTGCAGCTCAGTGGTGTTTTCGTTGACCTTGGTCTCCGAGCAACTCAAGCGAATGATGTGGGCGTTGTGGGCTCAGCTTGCCATCTACGCACAAGAGTACATTGAGCACGATCAGGACTAGTTGACGCTTTAAAGCTCTCATCTGGAGCGTGTCAATGCATTGTGGTTGCGAACCACACCAACTCGGTCTTTGACAATCGCTTTTTTGTTGACAAGAAAGGCCCGGCATGAACGGAGGTGAAAGGCTAAGGGAACTTGCTGAATGAGGAATGTTCGGGAACTTCGATCAAAAGAGTACCCAATGTAGATAGCACAGCCTTGCTTGGGATGATCGAGTCACGGTCTCCTCGGCCAAACACAACTACACTCTTCTCTCCGGGACCTGTTCCAGGCCTAAAAATTAGCTTCAAAATCCTCAATGCATTGTACCTGAGCAAAACACTAGCTTTCCCGAGGGGGACTTCTTCAAGCTTCGGCCATTGGTTGTGGGACTCCATGGTCGTGGGCTGTGAAGGATGCTGCACAATAGAAAGCCTGGAGAGGGAAATCCTCTGCTACATGTTCCGCCCTCATCTGTGAGAAGAAGCCAACATCCTAGCCTGACAGGGGACACAATGTCTTTGTATTCTGGTCTCTCTGTTGCTGAAACACCACACATGAACCAAAGTAAAAGAAGACTAATGAACTGCCAGGTGAGTTGACACTGAGGTCTGAGTGGGCATTTTCACCCATACATTCCAGAATGAAGGGCAATAGGATGGCGCCTTTGCTCCGGCACTTCTATATCATTTCCAGAGTAAAAGAGCGCAGGGCTTCCACCGCAGGGAGAACCGCAGGGAGAATAGGAAGGGAGAAGGAGAGACAAAGTACGTAACAATGCGTGGCATGTCTGACTGCCAACCTTCCCAAGTGTTACAAGGTACTGTCTCAGTCACTGCATAATGCCCCATTGTGTCACACAAAAAGAACCATCAACACAAATAGAAAATATAACATTAATAAATCGAATAAAAAAGATTCCAAAGGAATAACTCCATATGCCGCTATTCTATACCACCAATAGCTATGCCAAATGCGTATGTTTTAAATAGTAGTAGGTGACATGGGATGAGAGCGAGCGAGTGATCTGGACGTGGGAGAGAATGTTTCATCTTCCCTGAATAAGAAGCAAGTCCCCTCTTCTAGAACTGACTCTTGGTTTCCTGCCGAGAGATGTTGTAGAGGTTGACTGCGTGTGATTTGAGTTAATATCCTCCTATGATCTCAAAAGATGCCACCAATCAGTATATCCTTTTACTCCTTCCCGTTTTTGCCTTGGGTATGTGGCTCGAACTGATGCAGCTAGGAAAATATAATTCCGTTGGCCATTGCGACCTGTGGATATGCACCTCTACACCCCGCCTCACGTCTCTATGGGCCCCAGATATCCAAAGAAAAAGGAAAACATGTTAAGAAGCGAATTGTGTGGTAATGTCGAACAAAGATCGTATGCGTTTGTCATGTCGCAGTCTCATGGGGGAGGCTGAGTTCTCTCGGATGGTGGCGGTACGGCTCCGTTGCCGTTAACGTACCCCTTTTCTAACAAGCTGGCCTTGGACTCTCCCTCCTCATCGTCAAAGACCCTCCTTTCTAGCCATTGCGTTGCGCGAGCGCAGGCGGTATCGACCCATTTCATCCATGCCCATGCGGCGATATAAGTGAGGGTAGTGAAGATGAGGATAGCGGCCATCTTGTGGGTGCGCGATCTGGGATGCAAAAACTCCTGTGGCTTGGGAGACCCGTCCTCGTTCTTACCGGCCGGGATCCACGGCTCTCCTGAAATTCCATACACAACCCACATACCGACAGTGCGGAGAATGGTTCCGTGTGTCAGGTAGACGGCGAACGAGTGGTGACCCAGCCAGATGAGAAGGCGATGGGAAAGAAGCTTCTGGAGGAAAGGCGAGATGAAGATGGAGATGGCAGTGCACATGATGAAGAATGCCGAAGTGCGACGATGGACATTGGACCCCTTAGGTACCAAAAAGCTGCCCTGGTTGACGTCTTCGACAGGGTTCATCAAGAACTTGTGCAGGTCGCGCGACCAGGGAGCAAAGTCCTCATGCTCCTGGGGGTAAGAACCGATGTAGCCGCCGACGAGCAGAAGGAAAGGAGCAACGATAAAGCTGAGCAAGCGCTGGTGGCTGGTAATCCAATTCTGCGTGGGACGGTGTTGGGCGAGCTCGGCGAGGAGAGTACCAAGAGCAAGCATGGCGCCGAATGTTTCTGTGATGTCGCTGTCAGCTTAAAGCTCTCCACCAAGCTAACGCAGGGGTTGGAGGTCCGATCGTGTCCCTTGAACTCGGCCCCTGCGCGCACCACACAACATCAGGAACCAATGACGTACCTGTCAGATGCCCCGTGTTCATCAGCCAATACGAGAGCAGCATAACATGAACCAAGATTCTGTATTTGAAGCGCATGCCGATTGTAGCCGCAAGAGCAATGTAGACTTGGAATGCTCCAATGAGCAGAGGACGCATGGCCCATTGGTGTCTGTCAAAGATATTCTCGGTGTTTGTCCATGTTGTCAGGGAAGTGCGGAAGAGTCGTCGAACATTTTGGCGGAATGGGAGCGGGTCTGGAGCGTCGAAGCGGACCCAGAAGCTGTCACAACGGTTTGCAGTCCTGTAGGCTCCAAGACAGGAGAGGAAGAAGCTAATGAGGGTCGCAATGATGGCCGGGAGCATCAATCGTGGGGGCCGGCGGAAAGCACTGCGGGCGATGGTCTTGAGAGCCGCAGATTGGTTGCCTTGCTGGTATGCCTGCTTCAGGGGCTTGTATGCACAGACGAAGCCCGTCAAGAAGGCGAAGATGGGAACGCCGATACGACCTTGATACGGTATCCGCAAGTAGGGATACTGCAATAACCTTGGGGCCTCGTCGCGCTTATCGGCGGGGAAGAACAAGGCAAAGTCGAGTGCGCGCGCAACGTGGGTTGTGATAACGAGGGCCGATGTGATGCCTCGGAGACCCTGAACAAGGGAGACATGGTCAGCGTTGGAAAACTCGGAATAAGCCAGGGGTTTTTCCAATGGCTTGGGAGGACAAAAGAAGCGCCGTGCTGACAGACAGCAGCAAGCCCTCGTGGAAAGGGAGCGGATGGGAGGAATTCTTCAACTGACCTCAACCCACTTGATGTTTCTTGGGTTCGCTTTCGGTGCGGGCGCCGCCATGGTGAATGATGGGTCCTTGAAGCTCCTCAGCTAAAAAAAAAAAAAAAAAAGGCGCCAGAATTATTTGACAGAAAATTGGTGTGTTGTTTTGTGTAGAAATGCCCAATCCAATTGCAATTCGAATTCCCAAAACTATCCTCCTCCACAGCGTACCAAATCAAAGATCTGGTGAACAGCCACGTTTGTCGTAAAATTGTCGACCGAATGAGTGTCAAGAAGTGGAGAACTCCGCAGCCAGAGAGGAGCTCAAAGTCGACAGAGAGGAAAAGAAATTAAATTAAAGCAAGCTGCTAAGATTATTGGCGGAGCATTGGTGAAGAATAGAAGTTTCGAAATAACTCGTCCGAGGTTGTCGACGTTCGGCGTTCAGTCGAGCCGCTGCATCTGAAGGATATTGAGCAACCTGGCCTGGACCCTTGGAAGCTGTCAAAAAGAATGCTCGCGTTGCACAGCGGGGACGGAGCAAGACTGAGATGGAGGGGCTGATCGGTCGGGGCGGAGGTGAGGGAGGGGAGGGAGGAAGAGGAAGGGGAAAAAAGGGTGTCGTCGTTGGTTGCGGGACTGGAGATGTTGGTGCCCGTCTAGTGCTCCTTGAAAGATGGTAGCCAAAAATTGTCGTCAAGGGGGGCTCGTGGAATTGGTGGCGGGCACCGACAGGCTTTTTCTGCTTCGCGAGCCCCAAGCCAAGCCCGCTCGCCAACCGCTATTTTCCTTGCAGACCGCTGGAAGACGCCCAGGATTGCTTGGGTTGCTGGGTTTGGCATGGCACGGTACCCCGCCAAGAGTGCCGAGAGACCCATAAAAACACACCACTACGGAGGTTGACTGCATCTGATTGCTGCTTCCAGGTTCCCTCTCAAGGGTGGCGGCCTTCAGGGGAAACAGTGGAAAACAATGGAAAGCGCGATGCCGAGAAAAACGCCCAGGAACGTGAATTCTTCAATCCAGTCGCGTGTCCGTCCCCTTTTCTTCAAATGAACTTTTTTGACTCGAGAGAGACCTCTCGTTGGCCGCATCGATTCAGCCTTCGAAGCTATTATGCAGCCACCGAGAACAGCCCTGGGCTCAGAGGGCTGAATATTCAGTCCTTGCCTTTTAAGTGTGACCGCCTCTGGCGCCTGGGGATTGCCGCTAAATCCGCAGGCCCCAATTTTCTTCAAGATCACCATTATCTTTAATGATACAGTGCACTTACGCAAGCCACGTCCGACGTTATCAGCATGGCTTAAATAAGTACATATCCCTACAAAAGGATCCGACGTTGCTGCACCTCTCGGAGTTGGGCGCTGCTTCGAGAACGGAAAGGAGTTTCCTGCAACACGGCAGAACCGGAACCAAGCTCTGCAAAAAGATCAACATCGACATCTTGCCGTGCTTGCATCACCGCCATGTGTAACCCATCCCCATCCTGCATCCTGTATCCCGCCACGCCCGCATCCCGCGCACACTTTCGTATCTTGGTGCGTATCCACGGTGTCACGGTATCCAACGGTATCGTAGATACAATCGTCGACCCCTTCCGTCGTTGAGATGGCTGATAGAAGAACCGTCGTCACCCTGCTTTATGCCCATCTATAAAACTCGATATTTGAGATGTCGCTTACCGCCTGTTAAAGTGCCCTCGAAAGCTCAATCCAACCCAACGTTGCCATCCCGTTTCAAAAAAAAACAAGTTTCATCCCCAGCCCGTTGATGACCGCGTCGACCACTCTGACCCGGTGCACAGCATCTTGGCGATGTGCCGATTTGCCGGCTGTCGAACAACGGAATTTCGATGAGCACGACGCCCCGCCTTGGCATCCCTCCCTGAAGTGTTTCAAGCGCTTCTGGTGGGTTGGCCCTGAAAATCGACCGTTGGCAACATCGGAATCATCTACGGCGGCATCCCTCGCATTATGTCTGCCGGTGCCGTGTGCGAAACAACGACACGTCCGATCGGGATCCGGCCGAATCCCCGAAGAGTCGCCCATCGACCGAGGTTCTTCTTTTATTCTTCTACCGAGCCAGCACGCGGCAAGACCACCCGACCGTTTTACCGCTTTCCAGGTTGTCCGCTTCTTCTGGAGCCCGCTGGAGCACGCGACCTCAAAAGACGGGCATGGCAATTTTAGCGCAGCGCATTCCCAGTGGTCACCGCGAGAAAAGGGGGAGATCACCCCCAAGAACTTGGCGATGTCAACATTTGGCCACCCGCTTTATTCACCAAAAGTCTGCAAAAATCACACATCACGGCTGTTCATGTGTCGCAACGGCTGCTAAGCTGGCACATTCTCTCGGGAGTCGATTGGCTGTGTCGCATTGTATACCGAAAGATCCCGCAGGATCACAGTCAGCTGGAACCGCAATCCTTCCAACTTTAAACCCCGGCTCCGGGTTCTTCATGGCCACGATCACATTGAGGATTTCCTCGAACCACAAATGGATTCATGGAAGCAACTTTGATGTCTAACGTTCCCCGCGACTCAGCACAGTATCCACCGAGCCGGGGTTCCGATTCCCGATTCCCTTTCTCCCGCATGTTATGAAACAAAACTCAACCCACAGTGTGTGCGATCCAAGACACGACACGGCGCGACGCAATTTTGGCGATTTTGGCGATTTTGACGTTTTGCACATATACAGAGAGCCTTCGGGTTTGAAACATTGAACCCGATCACTTTCTTTCTCTATCAGCGATTTGAAGAGAAACGATAATGACAAATCTCCACCAAGGCTTACGCTATTTGTGAATGGCTGAACGGCTGAACGGCTGAACGCTACTATCCCTGAGAGATTGTTTTTTCACCAGTCACGGTCGAAGGAGCATTAAAAATCACCCTGGTTCTCTTGGCCGGCACTCAACGAACCAACCAATCAATTAAGGTGCTGATGACTTCCCGGGCATGTTTCCCTCCTGACAGATGACGGTTGACAAACCTCCTGTCGGTTTTCCAGAGTGTAAACTCTTTTCTTGGTCGTGTCAGACAAGTCACTCGGATGCAATCAAACTTTCTCTTTACTCGTGTCACATAATATACACACAAATCAGGTAGGTAAGCTGACAAACATCTAGACTTATCATTTTTTTTTAAAAAAAAAAGATGGCCAAAAAAAAAAGATGGCCAAAAAAAAAAGGTTCAGGGGAAAAGCGGAAGCGAATCCCCGCTCGGGACTGTGGGGGTTTACGAGCTAGGCTGCTATCGGTATGGCGCACAGCCAGATTTTCAGGGGTAAAAATTTCCATTTCCTCAGCATGCAAAGAAAAACAACAAAAGGACTGCCAAGTATCATAAACCCAGGGTTTATTCCGTTATCATTTCCGTGAATACCATATTTTATCCATTTTCAGGAAATCTATGGGAGTGATCTATTTTCTTACTGCCATCACCACCTCAGCCAGCCTCTTTTTGAATCCTTCCGCACGGTCATTTGCCTTGTTCTCTTGGGAGCAAAACAAATAACTCTGCATTAGTTGAATCATCTTCTTCACTAGACTGCATGATATGGCCCGTCCACTCTTTCCAGGTTCCAAACCCACATGGGAAAAGCGTGTAGCACACTACTTAGCGGGGTGTGGGTGACGCGTCATCAACCATCGAACGATGGAAACTTCCTTTTTTTTCTTTCTTTCTACACGTGTTACACTACAATCGGCGACAAGCGGAACCACCAAAGAATGGAAGACTAGGGATGCAACGCTATCTACGGAGTATACTAGTGTAACTAAAGAAATTACAATTTCGCAACAACCATGTTCACAAGATCCTTCGAAAATATCCACCCTACCCCCACTCTTCCGAGTCCTTCTCGAAAGGGCCATGCATGGGTGGGTGGTTCTTGGGTTGCGTGTCAATAAATCTGTTACTTCGTTTGCAGTGCAAAGAAGGACATGAAATAAAATAAAAATAAGAAACGACATCAGGAAAATTTATAATTTAAACTAATCCCTGAACCCGATTTCTTGGGAGAGTTCTTAAAATCTTGAAATGATCAATGTCGTATTTTATGAACCACAAATAGCATAGGCACATGCATTTATTATAAAAAAATAAAAAAAAAGAAGAAAGATAAAAAGAAGAAGAAAAAGAAGAAGAAAGAGAAGAAGAAAAAGAAAGAAAAAATAAAAGTGAGACAGGAAGTGGATTCGACCACGAGTGCCGCCCCCCGTGGCGTCGACGGCATGTTCCTTCAAATAAGTGACTTCATTTCATCTCACTTCAATTGGTGGGAATAAATGATGACCGTGGCAACCAAGCGTCAGCGAACGGGACATCACATTGGACCATATTAGTGGCTGTTTGTACCTGTCTACTTGAAGAGTATTGGATGCCTGGATAATAATGGTTCGATGTGAGCCTCATTTGTGTCGAGACTAATTCGTCTTTGTCATGCTCATCAACCGACCGCACTCATGATCAGGCGCAACAGTCACAAAATGTTACACCAGACTCTGAAGCTCATTGTATACATTGCAATCATGTGCCAAACATTTGATTTTGTGACCTTCACAATGCTTGAATCCCAGCAAGACAAGAATGATACATACACACTACTAAGTGATACACCAAAAACAATTTTGAACCAAACAAACCGCACTCTATCCGATACTGATGATGATTATGTCTTCAAAGTGACCCATATCCCTCAAAGAAAAACACCAAAAACCAAGCCAATGATTCCAAATCTCACAAACGAACAAACAATCTATCCCGAATGCTCATAACGAAACAAAGCTCCTGTTGCCCATTTTTTAGTCCATCTATTTGTAGTTACGAGCCTTCGTTCTTTCCCTTGCCTCGCCTCCCCGCTCCCACCTCTTTTCTTTGATGTATATCCCTCTAAAAGGGATACAGATGGTCGAAGTGGTCAAAATGATCAAAATGGTTAAAATGATTATGATACCCCCCATCCACATCCATTGCTGTAGGCCGCATACAAGTCATCGCTCTCAACCCTGGCCCTCCGACCTCCTTCTGATTCCACGTCTCCAGATCGGGCTGCCAGTGTTCATCGCACTCGACCACAAACTCAACCCCGTTGATCTTGAAAACGGATGTGACGTCTTCAAAGTGAGAGTCTGCCGGTATTCCTGAATCTGGCAGCATCCACGTCCAGGGGATCTTGCAGAGCAGCATCACCTTTTGCAGCTTCGGCAACCTCGACCTGACGCTCTGCGCCATCAACATCAGCATCTTGACGGCCATGGTCCGATACGCCGCGTTGGCCTGATAGTGAGCAATCTTTTGCTGATCGTCCCACTTCTTAGCCATCTTTTTCGCCTTTTTCGCGTATGCCCACCACCAGTCGTCCAGAGTCAGCTCCACGAGGTTGGGCGGAAGCAGATCGAGGAGGAGCAGTTCGGCCGCGGCCGCGGGGGCTCCGTACAGGGCGCCGAGCTGCACACAGAGCTTCTCGAGCTTGTCCATCTCGGCCAGCTGCGTCAGGCGGCCGCGGGGCCCGATCAACCCCTCGTTGCCTGTGACGTCGTAAAAGGAGACATCGAGTTCTCGCAGGTTCTTGCTAAATTTCTTGAGCGCAACGTCGAAAGACTGCGGGTCGCCATGTTCGAAATCCATGCCGGGGCCTGGGAAGTAATTCTCGTCTGGACGAGAGTCGACGTACAAGGACACGAGATCGGGTGCGTTCTTCATGAGGAGGTAGAGGTTGCCGGGGCAGGAGGAGCTTGAGTGCAGGAACACCTGGCGGATGCCGGTGAGATATGGTCTTGGTGACTCGAAGACCCACGTGCTGTCGTCGAGAGGATGATTCCAAGCGCCGTCGTCGGCTGTTACTTCTAGAGTCTTGACGCTCGGGAGGCACTGGAAGAGCTTGTAGTAGGATCTCGGCTGGGCGCCCCAGATCTCTGGGATCTCGCAGTCACACTTCTCGTGCATGAGATGGCGGACGAGCTCCGGGTCGCCCTGCATCAACAGGGTTTGAATGCTGCTGAACAAGTTTCGCTCCGGGTCGTACTCGGCGAAATGCTTTCTGGCGGCTTCCATCCTGGAAACCAGGGCGACATAGTCCGTCTGGTCGTCGCAGATTGGCACCTGCAGCAAGAGGGTGTCGAGCTTGTCGCACAACATGAGGGTGAAGTTGACGAGGGCCTGAGGGACCTCATCAAAGTGGCCGAACTTGTGGCGCAGGTTCTGGAAGGAGGTCTCCATGCCGTAGAGAGCACCTCTGATCGCATGCATGAGGAAGCGAGGCTCGGATGCCGGCTTGAAGTTGGGAAGGTAAGTGGACATGGCGCGGCGGGTCTCCCGGATGGCGACGTCGCTGGTCAATGTCATGTGATATGAGAGAAAACGAGTCCATTCGCCATAATCCGGGTGCTCAATCAGGGTACGGAAGAAGAGGACGAGGGAGGTCTCATCGTATATGGCTACGGTTCGATAGAGCAGAGGAGTCGCCATGTTGTTGCAGGTGCGGGATGTCAAGGCGAAGTTGACGAGTGCGCGACGACCTCGTGTGAACTCGTACCATGGCTCTCCCTCAACCATTTGGTCGTATGCGACGGGTTTGGTCTCGCCAACCTCGGGTGGCTGCGGTAGAAGGCATTCCAGGATCTGCTGAAAGAGCTCGGAGGGAAGCGACTTGGGCTGACTGTTGGGTACTTCCCGCAGACCATCCGGGGGCGCTGGTGATGGCCTCCGAGATGATGCCGCACCCTCCATCTTGAGCGCCCTTTGACTCAAATTAGTTGGCTGAAAAATGAAGGTTGGCGGGATTGGTGAATGCTGCAAGTTCCAGGTTGTTGAAAGTCTCGGGTCCGGTGTTGAAATTCGCAGTGCCGTGCAGGCAGTGACGGTGAACAGAACCCCACCAAATTGCGGGGCCCGGAGAGATGCGATAAGATAAACACCCTAACCTGGGTTTGCACATGGCGGCGGAACCCTAACCCTTTGTAAGTCAGACCTCCTGCCCTTTCCCCTTTCCCTCTTCCACTTTCACTTCCTTTGATCCTTCTCAGCTCATATTTGTCAACCCGGAATCGCAGAATGACTGACATCATGGCGCCGCTGGCAGTCTCAACTTCTGGATACCCAATTGCCACTTTCTTCTTCACTCTCTTCAACTTTATTTGGCATCTCATTTGGACTTTTATCTATTACACGGAGCCCAGGCATGCCGCTAGATCAGCAAGTGGCTACCAGATATGTATTTTATCCAGAAACGAGCACGGAAGCGCCATACAGACGGCTAATAATTTCCGACATAGGTCTGATCGACCCAGGCACGCCTCAGAGAACTCTGGATACGCCTCAGCCGCCACTACGAAACCACGCAACTCCGTTCAAGATTCCTCCGCAACAACCTCGAGGCCGGCCCCGAGAATCATACTGATACGGCGCTGCACCCAGTGTGCTGCGAAAAAGCGCCTCGCGGAATTCGAGGGGAAGAGGAAGTCCTGCCGGAATTGCTTTGCTCAAGAGAAAGGATGCAGAGATGAGGGAGACGAGAAGGTCAGCCCGGCAGAGGGGACGAAGTCATGGTGCAGCACTTGTAAGAGAATGAAAAACAAGGCGTGTTTCCCCGGGGAGTTACAGCGGACATGCATTGAGTGTTCCAAGCAATATCGGGAACGCAGACAACGCCGTAAAGCAGAAAATAAGTGTACACAATGTGGGGACGATCTGCGGATCGCGTCGGAAGAATGTCGTTATTGGGCGTGTCTTTCATGTCGCGCCAAGGGGAGAAAGAAAAAGAGGGACGAGAAATCGGAGTAAGTTTGCAGGGACTCTGTGGAGCGTAGCATACAGATAGCATGCATTATGTGCCTATCTTAGCGATTGCATAATTCCTAATCGTTCTGTTTCTCATGAAAGCTTGCCTTCAATCGACGTTAATGTTCTTGCAGGCTTTTAGGCGCTAAAAGGGGCTAGCACGAGGACGACCTCGTTAAAGCGGGGGCAAGAGGGCGTCAAAGGGATTTAAAGATTTCCCAAGGAAGTCAAAACAGGTTGAAAGATATCAATACAGAACAGCTACAACTTGGGGCACTTTTTTAGCTTGTGGATGCCATGGAGCGTTTGATGTGACGAATTTTCTTCGATCGCGTGGGAGGCTGGGGAGGCCTGTTTCCTGATTCGGTTATCGCGAGGCGTGCTGTTGACGACGTCAGGGTCGCTGGAATTTTAGTTAATCAACTGAATAACCTACCTAGGTAGATTCAATCACTCCTGTTGAACGCCTTCGTATGGACAAAGGTTAAACCAACGCCTGTGTAGTTGGTAAAGTGTTGTTAGAAATGGCGGCAGGGCTATATGAGATAACGGTAAGTTACTAGGTATGCTGGGAAAGACATGGTGCAGTGGGAGGGGCGATGAATGTGTTGATCTGCTGGAAGAGGAGGTTCGTAAAGGTTGTTAGACGGTGGATTTGCCGGGATTGTGTGGGATGGGACTGGGAGCAGGGGCGAGGTTGTCGAATTGCTGGAGGAAATGGAAGCAGGAGGAGAGTGCCTTAACGTGAGGCGATTCGAAATTTATCTGAGTATTCGTCTTGGATTTCTTGTGGACTTTGTTTATTCATCTTTGTTTTGCGTACGTATTCTGCTATTTATTCGGTTACTATCCCAGTGGTACTGTTTGAATCGTCAGTGAGGCATACTCGCCTCTTTCGCCCAGAGTGCTCAATAACTCCTTCAAGATTGTCGAATGCTGTGGAAAGATCGAAATGGGTGCTCAATATCACCCAAAGTAATCCTGTGCCTACCAGTCAGGATCATGCTGCGGGTTTTCCTGTCTCTTCATCCCATATAATGCTTTTCAAATCCCGCCGCAGGGCCCTATTGTTTGTTGGGGAGACGTAGGTATTGTAGTGCCTATTCTTCGAAATTTTGCTAGATTCTTTTCGCAGAAAAAGACGAATCTTGCGGCGGCCCTTCTCAGAAATAAATTGACTGCAACAACAAACAATAAAGTTGCCCATTCCTCGTCGGCAACTTCGACACCGGGCACCTTTCAACAGGGTGGTTCCTCTCACAACACCATCCTACCCGATCTTCTTTGAAATCATCTCCATACAGTCGACGTCCTCACCCATTCTCCTCACCCATTCTCTTCACCCAATCCTTTGATCGCTTTAACTTGGAGAAAGAGACCGTCCGTCAACTCTCTACCTAGTTGATAGCCTTATCTCCCGTTGGCCAAGCCTATTTGGTAAGTTAAAGTCACCCATGGGGATACCACAAGAACCTCGATTTTAATTCAGACCCCAGTTCTACCTACTCAACAAACAGGATGGTCGGCCGAACCGGCAACAAGGAAGAGGAGGGACGCAGAGTTGGGACCGGGACCAAGAGGCAGAACGCCGAGCTCGTCGCTCTCCAACAGCAAAGCCATGGAATGCTCCGACGCCGGATATGCCCTCGTCATGCAAATTGTTTGCGACCAGGTTGACGCGATCGCTGGCGTATGCTTTGACAACTCGTGGGCCTCGACCGTGGCGGGTCAAGCATTGCTCGACGACAGCGACCCAAACCCGCGAAACCCCAACCCGAAGCAGAATAAGATGAACTTGAGCGTTTTCGACTTTCGTCTGCTCCAACGACAAGCCGCCAACATCAGCGAGATTAGGTACATATCCAGGGGATGAACAAGCTCACCAGTCAGATTTACCAAAAATTCAACAAGAAAGATGAGATAAGAGGGTTGAGAGCTTCCAAGGTCCAAATCCGAGAGTTCTTTATTTCCCCCTTAATAAATACTTCTCTATTCTTTTTTTTTTTTTTTTTTTTGGGGGGGGGGGGGTGTTTAATTTCGCCATTCTTTCCTTGCTAATTCTTTTGTGCTTTCATTGCTGTTGCTGTCATATATCTTTACATTTCGCTTGTTTTCGCTTCAATTTTATCTTGCGTTCGTGTGTCGAAACTTCCTTGCGAAACCAGAACCGCCAACTTGGTCGCTGGTATTGGAAGAGTTCGTGCCATTTTTGGAAGCATGAAATTCGGGATTGATAAACCCCAGGTCGAAATCGCTCCCTATAAGACGGAGAACCCATTCCCCAATCCAAGGACAACTTACGGCCCAACGCACCAGAACACAGCACGCTTATATTCCAGGTTTATATACCCCTCCAACAAACCAATTTCAGGCGGGCAAAAGCAAGGTCAAAGGAGAATTTGGATGATTACAGTCGCATTTCAAAATTTCAACAAGCGCGGATGGAGAATTTCACTCCCTTTGCCCTTTTATTGGGGTATCTCTAAATGTTCATCGGTCTGAAAACTACGACGAAAACTCCCAAATAATAATATTATCCTTCTTCCACCTCAACCCTTCTGCGACCACGATCAAGACTGTCGTCCTTCTGGAGCCAGCTGGTATCAGAGAATAATTGAACATCGAAAAGGACGTCTTGATTGCATTTGCGTGCCTTGGTTGGATATGCCAGCTTGGGAAGGCAGAAAACCTGGTTGCCAAATGCAATGTTTTTGACTCGGCTTCTTCTCCATCAGTCTCCTAGGTGGCCAGCTGAACGTGCCTTCCATGTTCTGCTATGAGACTTGCAAACATTGCTCCGGACTGCCAAAAAGAAGTCGAGAAAAGCTGAGGTGTATCTACCGGGTAGTCTTTCGGGAAGGCGGATTCAGGTAATTAATGTAAGAACCACTACCTTCATCTTTTCGCGCGCTCTCTTCTCTTCAATACCGATCGGATTTTCCGCCTTCATCCCGGCAGGACCATCCTCATCCTTGTCATCTCTTCGGCGCTTATGCGGCGGTCGGACTGAAAGCACTTGGGCTGTCGTCTTGGCCGTTATCTCTCTTGCGCTTTTCTCCGTTGTCACCATCCGTCTTGTTTTTTCTCCTCCAGGAGCCAAACTGCTGGATGCAGGAATTGCAATGTTTCCGGTCCGGGTTTTCCTTGGGCTCCCCGCACCGCTTGCAAACTCCACGAGCCTCACGGTCCGCAGCTTTAGCGCGCGCCTTATCTCGGCAATGCGTACACGTCGCGTACCCTGGCAGTTTTGGCCAGTTGTTTGTCCCGCAGGAGGAACACGGCGGCTCCTCCTCCCCCCACGTTGTGTTTGCCGGGCTGTTGTTGATGCGTTTATTCGACTGGGCACGTTGGCCTGTCTGCTGCATTCCATCTGGGCTATTGCTGTCGGGAGTGGGGTCATCTGGTTTAGATCTGAGATTGGTGATTGAGCCTGGAGACGGAACGCCTGGCCAAAATGATAAGCCGAAGCTGTGAGGGTTTGGAGCGGCGGTGCTAGAGTCTCCAATCTGGGCCCTGGGGGTCTGTTCTAGATTCGCCCACAAAGCCCGCGGCAAAGCTTCACGGTCGAAATCGTCGGAGATAGAGCTGCGGTTCTGTCTCGTTTTATTGATGGGATCCGGACGGAAGGTCTGTGTATTGAGGCTCACGTCGGCTGTGAACCTTCCTGCAGCTGGGATGCGGCCGAAACCGTCGTTTGGATGGTATGGATTGAGACCTTGGGTGATCTCTCCGCGCCCGGGAGAAGACACGGCTACGCCCGCGGGGCTGAGATTGATGCCAGGATGAACTGGGAACGAAGGCGCCTGAGATTGATGCCAGGATGAACTGGGAACGAAGGCGCCTGAGAAGAAGTTGATTCGAAGTTCCGAGTCTGATCAGATGGCAAGAAACCTTGTTCTGCGGACAAGAGGCCTAGCGCTTCCAGATCAAAGGCTTTACAGAAGCTGCAGAGGAGAGGTTGGCCGGTTATCGGGTGATAGTCGAAGTATAACGGGTGGCTTGGGTACCCGCATTTAGGGCATATTAACGAATGCTCCAAGTTGACATTGGCCGTCACGGTCCCAGCCTGCCGATCCCGCCGCTGACTGTTCGGGTCATCTACGGAAAGGGAAAAGCAAAGTTAGAGGAGGAGACTCAAATATTGTATTGGCGGAAATCGTGAACATATACTTACGCATTGCGGGAGGACGGTTGACTTCGCGATTGGCGTCCAAGGTGGCCGGAAAGGGAGAGAACGAGCTTGTCGATAGCTCCGAGACAATACCTGGGGATGCTGTCGGCTGACGGTTCTGGAATCGATCTCCGCGAGCTGGAGCTTGGCCGAGCCGGAGGAAAGCGGGAGAGTGATCGAGAAGGGAAGCGTTCGTGGTTGCGCCGAGCTGCCTGCTGGTCAAGTTTAAATCGACGGCCCGGCCCTGAAAGCGATAATTCAGGTCGAGATCGCCGTCACCAGTCGAAAAGCTAGGAGTCTGGAGTCGGCTGTTGTAATTATAGCTGTCAATCGCATTGGTTAGGTCGGAAACGTCGACTTCGTGATCCTGGCCAAGATCATGGTTGTCGCCGGGATCCTGGGGGCGGTCGAAGAGGAAATTTCGACGCGACATATTGTTGTCAAGGGCCGACAAAAATAAAAATAAAAAATAAGATTGTCGTAGTATCTGGAAAAACCAAGTTGTTTGACTGTAATGGTTGAGAATAGTCGAGCTCTTTGTGGGGAGGGAAAACAGAGGAAAGCTGGCCAAAGCTGATGGGTCGAAGGAGGAAAGATGGAATCGCTGAGTAGCTTACAGAGATTGGCTACTGCAATTTACGGCCCAACGCACCAGAACACACCAAGCTTATATTTACATACCCCCCAACAGGCCAGCTTTAGTCAGGCAAATATATCGTCCAAAACAATTTGGAAGATTACAGTCACAGTTCGGGAATTCGACATTGAACTTGGACCAAGTATTTCAGTC
This sequence comes from Cladorrhinum sp. PSN332, assembly GCA_033297175.1. Classification (NCBI taxonomy): domain Eukaryota; kingdom Fungi; phylum Ascomycota; class Sordariomycetes; order Sordariales; family Podosporaceae; genus Cladorrhinum; species Cladorrhinum sp. PSN332. Next base: position 17,476 of record MU858948.1, read on the forward strand.
TTTTTCTGGCGGTGTCTCAAATGTTGGTCGGTCTGAAAAATACGACGAAACTCCAAAAATATGACCCTTCTTTCACCTCAATCCTTCTGCGGCAGCAACCAACCTTTTCATCTTTCTGGAATCAGCACTTATGTTTTTCCCGGCGCTCCCATCACCGGACTTGACATCTTTCCCAAATTTGCGGGCCATTAATTAATCTATCCGTTCCTAATTCACCCCTCACGCTATTCCCTGAAGTACTCTTACTAACTATGCGCAAAGAGAGAGGAGGCTTGACGGACTACCTACCACTCAGATCAAAAATACCGCTAGACTTCCCAAAAAGGCAGATTATATCCCCCTAGCATGGCGGTCCTGGGAAGTTTCCCTATCTTGATCCGTTCTTCGGCGCTTTTTATGCGGAACTGAGAGGAGCGCTAGAGCTGTCTCCTTCGTCCTCTCTCCTGCGCTTCCTACCGTCACCATCCTTTTTGTTCTTTCTCCAGGAGCCGAACTGCTCGAGATAGGAATTGCAGTGTTTTTGGTCCGGATTTTCCTTAGGGTCTCCGTACCGCTTGTACACTCCGCGTGCCTTACGGTCCGTAGGTTGAGCGCGCGCCTTATCTCGGCAATGGGTGTACGTCGCGTACCCCGGCAGTTTGGTTGAAGTGAGGAGCTGGGGCTATCAGGGCTTGGGATGGTAGTGTTGGAGATTTGAGATCGGGCTACGGGAGTCTGGTTCTGATTTGCCGATAATATGCGAGCGAGAGCCTTACGATCGAAATTTTCGTCGATGTGATTGTAATCGAAGTGGACTGGGTGGCTCGGGTATTTGCACTTTGGGTACATGGGTGATGGCCCAGAGTTGAGGTCGGCTGACACGATTCCACCCTGAAGAGTTGGCCACTGTCGGTTTGGGTCATCTGCAAAAGAGGAACATAAGGTTAGCGGACTTGGAGGCAGTTCTAATTATTGTATTGGCAGCAGCCTTGAACCTAGGTATACTTACGCATTGCTGGAGGGTGATTGAAATTACCACCGGTGGAACCTACGCGGGCTGTATAGAGAGACAGCGCGGCCATCGGGAGTTCAGCGACAGCTTCAGAGGATGTGGTGACGGGAAGACTCGTGAACCCATAACGATCAATTGGAAGGAGATCGCCAGCCTCATTGCGTGGGTTTGAAAAGTCAAGTTCATCCTCGTGGCCAAGACCAAATTGTCGACAAGATCTTGGGGGTTGTCTGGAAGGAAATCGCGACTGGGAACGGTCGTATTGGTTGATAAAAATTGAGCTCGGATTGATGACTGGACGTTGAAGCTGACGACGGTGATGTTGGAGTGGGGTAAAGCACTTCGAGTAATGGAGAAAAGAGGGCTGCTTGGAGCTGGTGGGTTGAAGAAGAGAAGATGGAATTCGCCGAGTACCTGTAGTCGGTACCTGGGTACTTGTAGCCATTACTTCAACCATCGAATGAAAGCTCCCAAAAGCTAGCCAAGAATCCGCATAGCTCTTTCTTGCTGGTCACTGTCCTAAATCTTTTCCCATCTCAAAGGCGGGGTCTTTTGGGAGTTACGGCGGTCGACCTTTCCAAAATCTCTCTCGGCGACTCGGCGATTCCATCTTCTCTTCAACCCACTAGCTTCGGCCAGCTTTCCTCTCGTTCCCAAAATTCATGCTGAGAGCGACCTCACGACCAGTTCACGGACCCAACATCGACCGTTTCCAAGTGACGCAAAAATGTCGCGGAATTACTTCAACGCAGACAACCCTCACTTTCACCAGAATTTCAATGCCCTCAACTTCTCAGAAGAGGTAGACACTAGTAGCGCCAGTCAGGATCTTCATATCCTTGGACCCAGCGACGAGGTTGGAGATCGGGATATCAACGAATATCTCATCTTCAACGCCGAAGCTGGCGCTGCCGACTCTGGCGAGGAGGCTGCTGATGTCGACTTCAAGCATGAGCTAAATCATATCGAACCTGGCAAAGGAGTCGGCTACGGGATGGAGAACCTAAATTTGAACAGCCTCACTCTCTTCCCCAACTCTACTGGTCCAAGCTCACAGATTGGCCAGCCGCAGACACAGGCTGTGAGGTCCAACTCAAACCCCTCGGGAGGCGCGAGTGCTCCGCCCACCTATATGGATAAGTGTGTGACTAAGTCTGCTGAAGGCCGCTCTTTCGCTAACCGCCTCAATTCCTCTCCCAGAATACGCGAATCGACAGGCGATGCCGAACACAGCAACTCCTCAAATTTTGTCCCAGACCACGCATGACTTCTTGACATCTACTCCTTCGATGCCATCTACTATGACCCAGACCTTCGGTCCGAGTGCCGAATTCCATGCTCCATCTCTCGATCGGCTACCTGATTTCAATCAAGCAATCTGGACCAGCGGACCTTCAGGTCTGTCCGTTCCGGGAGCCTTACTGTCAACCATCAAGGGCGCGATTGTAAATAGAGCTCGTTACATGTATCCGGCCGGACGCGTCGCGGCCAATATCATACCCCAAAGCCAAGTACCATGCAGTCCCGAGAGCACTGATAGGATTCTGGGCCGACACCAATCCCCAGATTTTGACAATAACTTCTGGCCCGGTGATGAGGGGTATGAGGCAGTAGATGAGGAGGAGGACGAGGGCGAAGGAGAGAATCAGGAAAAGAAACAGGGGGAGGAATGGGGGAAGAGACCCTGCTCCCACTGCAAAAGCAAGAAGTGGCCCAAGGCCCCAGGGTACGCGACCTGTGTGAAATACCGGGCTGAATGGCATGCGGGACAGACAGATTGCGAAGCCAGAGTTGTTTGCAAGCGCTGCTGTGGAGCGAAGGAGAATCCGATTCGCAAGAACTGCAATGAGTGCATTGAGACATTCCGGGGCTGGAGGAAGAAGAAGAAGAAGAAGAAGAAGAAGAAGGGAAAAGGTATCGCACAGCCAGGCGAGGTCCAGGAGGACAACACAATTCCGACTACGCAGGTAAAGCGCAAAGGAAGAGCGATCGACGGCGCTTCGGAGTCCTCTGCTACTCGTCAGCCCAAGCGGAGCAAGCACAGCGAGCAGGATCCCGAGGACAACCGGGGCCCTGCTCAGCCTGGACAAGGCGAGGCTGTGAAAACGAAGACTTGGACCTTCTGAGACATGGCTGCAAAGATCCAGATGAGTCTGCGGCCCAGAATAACTCGGAAAGCCCTGCTGGCAACAGTAGCACCAGGAAGACACCTGGACAGAAAGGGTGAAAAGCAGATCATGCCAGGTATTCAAGGTTGACTGGACTGTGGTGGGGATATGACAATTAATAACCAGATGGTGACAAGAAAGAGATAGCCCGGTACAACCACCATTCCGTTTTTGATGCAATTTTTTTTTTGGGTGGAATGTCGCTTTTTTGACGATAGGATTGGCCTTGTTTTGAGGCAGTCGTGTCTCAGGGGGTGGCGTGTGCTGCACAGGTGTGGCGTAATATATGTGGCTGGTGTGGTGGTGGGGTTCCGGCATTCTTGTCATTCCTGGTCCTCTTTTCATACCGGTACTGTACTGTACACCTAGTATGTATCGGATCGAATCCTGAGAGTTTTGATTTTGATTTTGATCTCGGTTCTGAGTTTGACCTTGGTTTCAATTTGAGGTTCATTGGGAATGTTTTATTTTGGCGACTTCCACCAGGTCTTGTTTTTCTTTTTTCGCCCTTGGAAACAGAGGCATACTCGACATCTTTAAGTCGAATACTATGTAACTCGCGTATCGCTGAAACTGACTGGTTAAATGACCGTGAAGCTGATGCCTTGGTGCCGGGAGGTAAGTGATTCTGATTCTCAGCGTTGCTGTTACAGGGAGAGCGCGCTGTATCGGAAGCCGAGGCAAATGAAAGTTCGCTATTTCAGGCAATCCGACACTCGGAATACGAAATATGCTGGTGCGGTGGATTTTATTCTATATATATATTCTTAAAACTTTATACACAAATGAAATTTCTCAGAAGCGCAGTTCTCAATCCATGTGGTCAGGCTGCCGCGACTCTGCGCACGGTGCATGTTGCACCAATTCTGGTTGGGGTCCTCCTTCGGGCACCCGTTCCGTTCGCAGAGGTCCTGTAAAGACCACATCATCTTTTTATAGTGGTACTCTGCGGTGAAAATGTTGCATGTCAACTCTCTGGTGACCGGATCTTGCTGAAGTCAACTTCCGGCGGCGGCTACACCACTTGGGCTCTGGTTCGTCTTGGCCTTCCTGCTGACTGTCAGTGGACGTAGCCGCGCGGTCGGTCAATGTCTGGGTAGCCTGAGAATTTGCGGACGAAAATCGGGTAGCGTCTGAACTGGGTCGGTGAGACGGTAGACGGCGCCGTGAAAGAGCCGGCTGATGTCGGAGGCATGACCGGGAACATGGGAGACGGCAGCGCTATGGGAGGTCTGGCAGCAGTATTGGAGGGGCCAAAAGTCTGAGGTCCGGATGGAAAGGAGAAGTCCAAGCGCAGGGACGATGATATATAGTGGACAGGTGCAATTCTTCCCGGGCCTGCAAACAACAGACGACATTAGCGACTGTTCATCTAGAAAGCGTCACGTCACGCTCGTCGTGTCAGCGGAATTGAGGACAGAGACCTTGCCTTGAACCGGCGAGAGATACAACAGAAAATACCAAGGTACAGGTTCATGGCTCCCGAAGACAGAGGCGTCGCCGGAAATACGAGGAACGTCCATGACAGGTTCGGAATTGGATACGTTCAGGTCGGTATTGGATTTTAAGGTGGCGGTGGATCAACGCTAAGGTCGCTCGTCGACCTTTATCTTCGGCTTGCGCTTCGATGAGAGAGAAGCAGAAGGTATAAGATAAATCGAAGTGATACTTTGATCGTATGGCTGATGGAATGGAAAGAATAAGAGAAGGCGAAATCGAACCGATGCTGCAATTTAGTTTCGTTCAGCGTTTTCCCATGAAACCCACAGCAGCGTGAAATCGCGGCACCGATTTCGACAAACTCCAAATCGAGGCAGCAACTGACTCTAATTGTTCATACATCCTTTACTCGCTGCAGGAAAGCAACGATTGGCAGTCGCTGCAGCATTTGTTGAGGTACAATAAATTGAGCTGCCCTGCTCCTTGATTCCATCTCTCATCCTCCAACAACGAAAAGTCGCAAATTCCCCGACGACGGGACTTCTCGATAATTACTCAACTTAATATTGCTTCGACTTTCGTATTATTTCCATTTATCCCCTTACCAAGCTAAATCGTCGGGAAAGCGATGAAAAGCAAGCACTAAAAATTCCATCCCAACTTTCATTTTTTACCAGGACCGGTTTAGCTGCCGGGACCGTAGCACGTGTACATACATTGGTTTCGGAATAAATGAGAATTCACGAGCCACCATCAGGTCACGCATTCTTTTCCCAGATTGTCTCCAACCACCAGGTGGCAAATACTCCTTTGTTTCGTCCGTTTCTTTGGATAATGGATGAAGAATGGGAAAACAAAATGGATACATCTCTCGCTCTCTATCTATTCCTACCAGCCGCCCAATTATCTGATAGCTATATCATGCTTCTGCAATTGTTCTCCAACCGCTGCTGCTGTCTTATGAATCTATGCTGCTAGCCTCGGATTCAACGCGCACTTTCCGCCGTCGCTGTTCTATTTGGAAAATGGATGGAAATGACGCTAGGACCATTGCCGCACTTCCCTCCCTATTTTATGACGATTCGAGTTGATATCGACGGCCAGCATGTGATGCTTCCTTCTAAGCCTTGCCGTCTGAATCCCTGCTCTAGTGATCTCACTACCTGGCAACGAATGATGTGTTTCAATATAATCGATACCTCCCCAAGCATAATGTTTGGAAGACTCCGTCCTTTAGAGAGCTTGAATGCCGGCGCCATGAGGTATAGCAAACCCGCCCACCCCGGCTCCACCATCGCCGTTATCGTCATGATTGTCGTAGGGTCCCCGAGGGGCATCATCGAGTCCCTCGTCATCCTCGCTATCCATCTCCTCATCATCCTCCACCTCATCCTCAGGCTTGCTCTTCTTCCACCCTTTCATCTGGTTGGTGTGCTTGTAGCAGTTTGTCATACCCGGATCCTCCTTAACGCATCCACCCCTTATGCAGAGGTTATTAGCGATGCGGTACGCTCTTTTGGCATAGTACTTTCCAATACACTCGTTGCATAGCTCTTCTCCGGCTGGAAGTTGTGTCTCCATTTGAATCGCTTGCACCTCGTACATTTTTGGCGGCCGAGATTGTCGAATACTGGCGGCTTTACTGTGCGGGGATTCCTGGCTCGACGCTTTGCGGCCTTCTTTGGGGGAGACTTCGTGGGCTGCTGAGCGGTCTGCGGGAGAGCAGCCACCGGGGCAACGGGAGGCAAGACTGGGAGTCTGACCTGCGGGACGGCGGGGCGTACCGGAAGTGCAGCGACGAGTGAATGAGCTTGCTGGATGGGTTGGTATAGCTGGGGATATGGTTTAAATTCTCCAGTGAAAGTGTTTTGGACCACAGCGTGGCGTACCGGAAGCGCAGTAGCTGAATGGACTTGCCGGATGGGTTGGAATACTTGATGATATGGTTCAATTCCTTCGGCGAAAGCAGTTCGGACCACGGGAGGGAGACTTGGAGGTGGGGTTGAGAGACTGCGGAGCGTGCCGAAAGTGCAGTGGCTGCGTGAGCTTGCTGGAAGGGCTGGAGTACCTGAGGATATGGTTCGGTTGCTCTAGTTTGGAAGACAGCAGGTTGAATGCTTCTGGTAGGCGCTAGAGATTGGAACCGAGACAGTAGGATGATACGAGCCGGCCTGTCGCACGTTGGGGCTGGACATAGGAGGAGGTTGAGCAGCTCGAAATGAGGGGCGGTATGGGAGTAGAGTCGCAGAAAACCGCCCCGCGGGAAATTGTCGATCGATCTGTTCAGTGCTGGGGCACATTGGAGGGTTGAGAGACGTTGGCTGATTAGGTCCGAGTCCCGAATGCTGTCGAACTGATGATGTCTGTCCCGGAGACGTTTGTCTACGTTGAGATAAACGCCTCGAAAGGGATTGAAGGAGCGGTCTAAACTGCTCTCGAGGACTCGCTGTCGGTTCTATGACTGAGACATGCTGGGTAGGCGGTTGGCGTGAGGGAAGGCGAGGACCCCTTGGATAAAATTGCGGATTCAAAGAACTAGCTGTCGAAAGGCTTCTGTCTTGGGAATGTGTCGCCGATGCCCCATGTCGTTCATTTGCGAAAGGGAGTTGGGGATTCACCGTACTGATAACTGGAGAAATCTGACTATGGGCGCGAGTTCCCCGAATTTCCTGCTGCTCTGGACCGTTGCTCATGGTTGTTGTAAACACGTCTTGGTTAATTGAAGGCGCGATCTCGCGACGGTAGCTGGGTTTGAAGACGAAGACGAAGACGAGAGAGGTAAAATTATTCAAGGTGGAAAGACGGCCCGAGTCGAGATCACTTTGATGGTTGGGGAAGGAAGAAGATGGATTGGGAAGGAGAGACGGAGAAGTAATTTCTGTTTTTTAGGCCCAAATCAATCATGGGCAAGGCGGTCAAAAGCAAACACTCCAAATTTCATCCCAACGTTCATTTTTACCAGGACCCACCTGCAGTAATCTCGCGTTGGCCGACTCGTGTAAGTAATAATTTACTCTCTTCCTCCTTGGCACAACGTTTCTAACAGAATATTTATCTATCTATAATGTAACGATTCCCGAACCCAGTCTTCTCCTGAGAAGAATCTACCGTATGACGTGCTGAGTAGCGAATCGGTGCAGCCAAAGGGTGGACGATAATGAATGTCTTGAAATCTCGCAAGGTCGTGTATGTAGTGGAAGTAAGTGTCTTGCGCAGTAAATCGTAAATGTGTTAGTGCTATCTAAGCTATCTAGTGCTATCTGCTTTCTTCGTATATATAAACTTGAATTATGTTGCTCTATTGGTCTTAGCTCGTCTCCACAGATCACTGCGCATGTGGTACAGGTGCGTGAAATACCAAATAAAGGGAGTAAATTCTCCGTAGTATTCTGGCCTATTGTTGATGACTTCCCCATAAACGATCAACTTATCCAGCTCTTTCTGCGCAGCAAAAGAGGACGAGCAAGCAAGCTCGGGACCGAACACTCTTTCCTCAGTTCATGGCACATCCTACAGCAAACAAGCGTTTGCCGCACCCGAAGAGTTCTGCCAATGCTCAATTCGCGCGCAAAGACAGGCAGGCATGATCTTGAATTTGCTCGCATTGATCGACATCGTGCAGTCTCTCTTCAGCTGGCGTTTCATAACCGCTACTATGATCCTCCTCGTTCTCTTCTTGCTCTGACTTCGTCCCGTCCTTTTTTGCTCCCCCTCTATCATCCTCCCGTTCGTCATTCTTCTGCTCATTCTTCTCATCCTCTTTATCCTGCTTCTCATGCCTAAATATCCTGCGTACAGAATCCTCAAGGAGACGCCCAATCAAGGTTTTATTATCCGTGTCGTCATTTAGCATCCTCCGGAACAACTCCACTTCCATCCTCTCCAACTCCTCCCTCTTTCGCTGAATCTCCTCCAACCCTGCTGATACCGTGTCCTCCAATAGGTTCTTGTTCAGCTCCATGGCTTTGATTTGGAGATCGACGTCAGTCCTCAGATCGTCTAGCTGAGTGGCACGGAGGTTGTCTCGAAGAGTCTGTGCTAGGTTTACGGCTGCGCCAAGCAGTCGGCTGATACCCCGGGCGGTGGTGGGCAGCCGGTGGACAGCGGTGTGTCGTAGGTGCGTGATGGTGGTTAGCATTCCTTGGGCTTCCTTAGACGTGAAGTCTATCGGAATCGTCTGAACCGGAAGCTTGTTTTTGCCTTCGCGGAAAAGTTTGATCCACTCAGTTAGTTCTACTGCGACAGGACACTCCCATCTTCTGTCCTGGAACACCACTGGCATAGTAGCGGTTGCAAAGTAAAAACAACACTCCTCAAGAGCTTGTTGGGCCGTTGTGACAATTAAGTGCTGCGTCTGATACGGCAGGTAAGATGGGTATAGTGAGGATAGATTGTGCCCGGAGGGGCGTATCTCGGTCACAGGTTCTGTTGGTGGCGAGTTAAAATAATCAAAGTGCAACTGGACTAGATTAAACGTACGCTCTGGAATTTTGACTTCATGTTTTCCACTCATCAAGTTCACGGCCTTGCTAGGTTCATCTAACTTGCGATTCTCCACGTCGTCGATATCCAACCCTTCACTGGGGTGAGAAGTGATGCTATTCAAGACCTCTTGCGTGGACTGGGCCGCCTCGACCTCAACGGCTTGGCGCTGGACAGCGCGGAGGGGTGATGGCTGGAACAGATCAGGGAACTCGATTTTTGCGCGGGCCTCCGACTCAAAAATGCGCTTCTCTAGCAGGGACTGAAGGATCCCCACAATCCGAATTTGTTTGATGTCTTTGAGCAATGGTTGTAGTGACACTTTGTTCTTATCGACAAGTTCCTGTATCTTATTCTTCTTTCGCACCTTTGCGTGAAACCCACTAAAAATAGGGCGGCAGAGGATGTATACGCGGCGCCTTTGAGCTGTTGACACGGAGTCGGTCATGGTGTGACGGCAACCGAGTGTTGCTGGAAAACGCAGAGTGACAGGTTATAACAGCATTAATTGCTAGATTTGAAATAGACCTGAGGCTCTTTTGAAACGGAATCTCGGGGCGTCACGCTCTGACTCGAAGGAGGTTCCCTGGGGTTCGCTGGTCAACACCCCCCGCCACTGAGGCCTACAATGATGTAAGAGTTTGCTCACGGTTGCACAGTCCTCAGCCAATCGGAAAGATGACTGTACGTACTGAATTGCATCGAAAGCTATATGCTGCACCATGAGGTTCCTGACTCTAGTCAAATACTCCGCTTCTTTCTAGAGAGTGAACGAGGGCTTCCACTCACTCACACTCACACACACACACACACACACACACCACAACAAGGCTCCCTTCAAACAAAGCTTCAGTAAGCCATCTCATTCCTTTGATCAGGTGGGGACACGCAAGAACAAGTCCAAAAATGAAATTTCAAAAGAGTGGTGTTGAAAATCCTTGCCTTCCCTCCCATGCTTGAGGGTCAGCCTCTGGGTACATATACACAAGATCACAGAAATGAACCCTCCACGCAAGCCACTCCCCACTAGCCACTTCCCACTAGCCACTTCCCATGAGCCACTTCACATGAGCCACTAGCCACAGTATGGGCTTATCCACCAAGTCAATATACTCGATTCTTTGCTACTACACTAATGGATACACAGGATAGATTTTATTACGTCATTACCGATTACCTAAGAATTATTGATCGCCTTTTTATAATATTGGTGTCCGTTTTTTGCTCCTTCGGCTAGAATTGAAGCAATTTATATCTTTACTATGGGGAACCGGGCTTAAAGGGTACGCTAGGTATACGCTAGTTGTGCCTAGGTTTGCAGCAGGTGTTTCGCGCCGGTGCAGGTCACGTAGCTTCACCCGGCATAAGCCGTCTAGATTAACGTGGGCTAACAAGCTGCCGTAGTAGCAGGAACCTGACTAAGCGCTAGAAGAGAAGGGGACAGGGCAATGATAAAGAGCAAAGCTTCACTAAACAAACGCGACAATCAACGACGGCATACTCCATCACAGTTTCTGCACCCTGATTCTTTATCATTGGGTTGTACGGCCCACATCTCCATAAAAGCCATGGAGCCTATATCCCAGCTGTGGCCTTCAAAAGGAAAAAAAGAAAAGAAAAGAAAAGAAAAGAAAAGAAAAGAAAAGAAAAGAAAAGAAAAGAAAAGAAAAGAAAAGAAAAGAAAAGAAAAGAAAACGGCCCGATCCGCAACCTGCACATCTACTTCCTAACCGCCTGGCCAATACCCTATCGTTTTCCCGCTGGATGAATAATGAGTTGATATGACCTAGGACGCAAGCTCCTGCCTTCTCCTGAGTTACTCGGTTGACCAATCTGCTGTTTTCTCTCGTCTCGTCTATGCTGGGAAGCACATGAGAAGATCCACAGCACCATTTAGCCAACTTGTTTTCCTTGTGCTCCGTCCTGTTCGTTAATCGATGTGAGTGGATTGAGCGCGAGGCTGAAGTTGGTTGATCTTCTTGAAGATCGTCGCCCAAAACGCGTCATCCGAGTCTCTCGAATGTTCTGTTTAGTGATACGGAATGGATGAAAAGAACAGAAGGACGACCTTTCATCCCCGTATCAACGCCGTTTCCGTTTTCCTTTGATGAATCTGAGTTCGTAGAGTCGATATGAGGGAACCACTAAACTCGCGCCTCGCTTCTCGATGCTGCCCGACTGTCTCACCCCCGTCGTCTCTGCCCTTTCCTTGGAAGGGTCGAGGACAAAAGGAGGACGCACAAAGAGCACTTATGAGCGAAGGCGGACTCGACAGGCTGCTTCAGAAACCCAGGGCGCCGGCCTGGGGAGCAATGAACCCCCCCGCACCAGCACCGCCACCATCCTCGTCAGGGTCCTGATTGGTGTTTCGCGGTATACGCTCGTCTGGTTCGTCTTCTAGGATGAGACTCTCAACGTCATCCTCCTCTTCGCCATCGGGCTTTTTCGTCTTCCACCCCTTCATGAGGGTGGAGCACGAGTGACAGTTTGTCGCGTCGGGGTCTTCCTTGTTTTTCCCACACCGAATGCAGAGATTGTGCTCGATGCGGTAATCGCGCTTCTGTCGATATTTGGCGCGGCACGTGTTACACTGCTTCATCCCCTTGTCGATGTCAAAGGTGAACCTCTTGCATGTTGTACACTTTTGACGGCTGAATTTGTCGAAAACCGGCGGCTTTGTTTTGCGGGGCTTGCGTGCCTTTCGACCCTTGGTAGGCTTTGCTGCCTGGTTCTTGCTTGGTTGGTGAGTATTCTGGCGGCTCTGAGCTGCACCGGCTGCCGCAGGGGAGCGAGGAGGTTGAGCTAGTGTCTGGGGGGCCAAGAGGCGTGCTGGGAGCGCAGGAAGAGGAAGCTGGTGGCTCATGCTCGGACCCTGGCGAACAGCGCCTTGTCCGGTGACAGCGAAATGGTGGTTTTGAGGTGAAGGATGCTGTCCAAACTCACCATTTGGACGAGATGGTATATGCGGTGAAGCTGGAGCTTGGGAGACATCTAGGCGTGGGGCAAGGCAGATGGGTTGAGGCAGCTGGGTGACGGTTTGGTCCTGGGGCACAGGCGCCTGTTGACGGAGCGGCAACTGCTGGGTGAAAGTGAAATCTTGAATTCCTGATAAATCCCATGGATGAGACGGAAGGTTGAAGGGGACGGGAGCCTGGGAGACGGCGGGGCGTAGCGGAAGGCAGATGGCTTGAAACTCCCTGGAGACGTTTTGATCCTGAAAGATTGGCCCCTGTTGGTGGAGTGGCGACTGCTGGGTGAAAGTAACAGCTTCAATTCCGGATACATCCCATGGGCGAGACGTAAGGCTCGAGGAGGTGGGAGCCTGGGAGACGGCATGATGCGTGGGAAAGCTGAGGGGCGAAGACCGCCAGCGCTGAGAGAAGGCTTCGTCCTCGAAAGTCGGCACCTGTTCAGCAAGATCCGACGGCCGGTTCAGAGCCGAACTCTGCAGTCCCGAGACGTGACTTGAATTCGACGGCCAATACAAGCACTCCGGGGCCTGGGTATTGTACTGATTGTGGACCAAGGTTGTCTGGTTACTGAGGTGCGGAACCTTACCGAGGAGTTGGTTCAGGGAATGAGCGGAGTTCTGGAGCTCGAATTGGAGCTCCGAGAATGCGGAACCCTGCCAGATGTTCGGCGGTAAAGGTTCACGAGGGATTGGAGCTGTTGGGGAATAAGAGGTCTCTCTAAATGTCGGAGTCATCGTCGTTATCAGTGTCGGGAATGCCGGTGAGGCTGACGATTCCATCTGTAGCGAGGCTAGAAGCCTTCTTAGCGACCTGTTTATCAAAACAAGCCACAATGGATACTGTTACTAACTGGGCATTGCAAGCATCGCATCCACACAATCGCTGCACATGACACCATCTTCGTCAAGTGAGTTAACCACACAGGTGTGACGTGGCTTATGTTGAAAGCAAACCCAGCACCATGCCGTGTCTGGTGAAAGAGGCTGATCCATGACTGACGGTAGAGGTTGAGATCGTGACGAAGCTATAGCTCGGTATGAAGTATTTATAAGCAACCTGTAAAGAAGGTCGGTTTGTGGATTGCGAGGTCGAAATTGTCTTGCGGGGGTGAAGACTGCTGAACTTGAGGAAAAATGAGTAGAGTCGCAATCTTTTGGTTGTTGGAAGAAGTAGAAGAAGAATCGGGACGAAAGGACGCAGAAAAACTTATTCTTGCCGAATTGTGGGAGAAAATGGGTCGCGAAGAAGGAACCACGAATTTCATCCAAAGTTTTGGTTTTGACTGGGACCACAGACACGGTGCTGCTGCGAAGGGGAGGTAAGTTCGGAAGGAAAGGAAGGAGCGACGACAGGATTCTTGATCACTGCAGTCGTTGCTGAGCGTTACGACTCGGCCATACTCTCATCTCAGTGTGGAGGGAATAGAACCCCATCATCGCAAGGATAGTTGGTAAAGCTGGGTTTGGACCTTGACGGAATAGATTGGAACCTTGGAGTGCTAATGAATTCTGGGCCTTGACGAATAACAAGTTCCACATGCCCCCGCCTCACGCCATCTACGGCCTCAGGTTTGAGCGTCAACATTGACGACCGGAAGCGATAATATATCTATGCCATTGACAGCGGGTTTAAGCTCTTAGTCACCAGTTAGCGCAGACCAACCTCAGTTGAAGGGCCCCTCCGTATTTCAAATAGTTTCAAGCCTTCAACCGATTCCTGGAGGAGTGGACTTGTCTACTTATGAAGTTCTCCTCTTGCACTAGTTGTGAGTGCACAGACAACACGGCGTCCTTTTGGTCGATGACATTTGAGAGGTCTTTATGGGAGTCAAGGCTCATTACCTGGGAAGTGATGTTGCGGCGCTGACTAAATTTGTCTGCCCCGCTTTCCGGATTCGGTCATTACGATGCGTGTAAGTGAATAAGGCTGTGACGCAAATAGCGAAAATACACAAACCATGTGGAGCATCGAGTTCGAGGAGCGATGGGAGCACATGTGTGATCATTGAAAGAAAATATATTTTGAATCTTGCGTTAAAAATCAGCGTTGGGCCCAGCCGCTGTTCGTTGGGAAATGGCGATATTTTGGAGTTTAGATTGCATCAAGGAGGGGGGCGCTGGTGACTCACATATAATTGATTTGGGATTTTTGCTGTATTTTAGGTCGTCAGAAATGGTCTTGAGAAGCTGGTTTCTGGACATTGAATTGATGCCGGCAGTTTATCCCGCTTCCTATCTTCTCATCAGGTCTTTTGGTATCATCCCCGCCTGTTTCGTTTATGCCCCACCGCTTCTCTTGCCTGGGTTCCAACCATGCCGTCGTGGTTGCCAGGGCACTGAGCATTGTGGGACCACTGTCAATTACCTGCGAAGTTTCTTTCCAGTACTAGCTTTTTTCCTTTTCAAAAATCTGATTTCTCTCCGGAATTTCCCACCTAGCCCTGTCCCCTACCTGCAATCCCAAAAACTTTGTCCTTTCTATTCTTCTAGACTTTTCTACTTTCTTCCGAAGATCCCTCCGGAATCGCTAACACCGGCGCGATTATCGCTTCACTATCGATTATTTCCTTCCTTAATCTTTGTGGGCGAGATACTCATTCAATTATTGCATCGAAATCATTCTCCCATCCGCGCAGGGTACTCTCGCCGTCGCTATTCCATAAGTCATCAAAACAACTTCCAACGACATCGCGCGTTCACGACTTGGTTCCCTCCGACCACCGATTGACCGGAACAAAAAGTCAATTCAAGCGATCGTTACGGACTACTCAGGAGCAACGTACGATATCTACAGAATGGACGGTAAGTTTTAATCCGTCTGTAAACGCTCTCAAGTTGTATCATCTGGAATCTTACGTTGACTTTCAAAAGACCACTACTATCCGCACGGATTGTTGCAGTTTGACGAGGAGGACCTCTATTTCCAGTTCCAGGCGCTTGACAACGACCTGTACCCGCCCGAGAGCGACGACTCCGCGTTCTTCCATGACCCCTTTGGGCAAGACGCATTTCTCTTCCCTTCTGAAACCGGCAATTCGACGAGCTGCGATCAGCCCATGAACCATCTGGAGAACGAGCAGTCGCACAATCAGGTGGAGCAAGACCGTGTCCAGCAAGGTCTAGCTACATCTCACCAGATTTCATCGGAGCAAGACCAATCTGAGCAAACCTCCGCCGCCCAAAATGATGTCGCTCAAGCTCAGACCCAGTGCAACTCATCCGGCGGAGGCCCGGTGTACCAAGGTCTATTCATCTCGGCTGGGCATTAGTACGACCCATTCGACGAAGTCCCAGCGCACCAGCTTCAGCCCGAGCACGCCAACCACCCTCAAGTACAGATTGCTCAGGTTTCTGAAGACCATGAGGCTCAGACCTATCCGGCAGGACCTCAGGCCCGAGGTCTGGAGGGTCAAACTCCGAAGCCCCCCTTCGAAGCCTTCCACAAATTCCGTCTCGAGCGTCCTGCCTCCTCCTTGTCGTCTCAACTAAGATCATCTCGCCCAATCGTTGCCCGGCAGCTTGTCTTCAAAATGAGCGACTTCTCGGAACCCTATGCCGAGATCCCCTTTGGCTCGGACTATATTCCGCAGCAAGAGGATGAAGCAGTATCTGGAGGTCGGTTGGTATCGCCCCAGCCAAGCCACTCGCAGACAGGCGAGGATCAGCCGATGCCAACTCAGGAGGCTCATCAGGGTCTGGGGTCAGGCCTTCGCCGTGGTTTGTGTTCCACGTGTGAACGCACCAAGGACAACATACCACCCAATGGCCAACAGTGTTTGGACTGTGCTGGGAGACAGAGAAGCCTCAGAGAGATGTACAAGGCCCTTGGTCTTTGCCCCCGTGGCGGGAATAAGCCTGGCCACGTCGGCGGAGGCAATTGCCCAGCGTGTGCACTCCAGTCGAAGAAATGGAGAGAGAATGCCAAGAAGAAGAATTTGCTAAAGGAGACAGCTGGACAGTCCAAGGTCGAGAAGAAGCCCGTGAAGAAGGGGCAGTCAAAGAAGCAGACCAAGCAGAGGGCGGTTTAACGGAGGCGAACGTATGGCCAAGGCGGCTTTGATATCAGTGCAGCAATCTTGGCAAGAATTTTGGAAGGCTGCGATGGGTCTTTGCATTTCCTGCTCGACTCCAGTTACGGAGAGGGGTAGATCGACGGAGTGGTCAAATGCGAGATCAAAGGTCCTGTCTGTCGGATGGGGGGATACCAGGCAGAACGAAGGCCAAAGGCATTATGAACAGGTCAAGCATTCTTGGGCGCCAACTTGGCAACGAGCGTGGAAGGGAAACATCAGGCGAATTGTTGTAGTCATGTATAAATCGACTTTCATTACCACTTTTCTTCTGTACTTTGCTCAGTGCTGATTGTATGAGCGCGGTCCATCTGTCAAAACTCGCTGCAAGTGTCTGGTTCTTATACCTGAATTTCTGTTTGTGCAAACGTAAGCTCCTGAGATTTCAGGTTATCAGCAGCATCACCGGCGCACCGCTGAACACCTATTAAGCAAAGGCAACAAGAGGGATGGGACCACTGGCAATTGGGAGCTTTCGAGGCCGAATCTGCCTTCTTCGTACGCGCCTTCTTCACAATGATACAGGTACTGTGTTCGTGATCTTGTTGCTCATTGCCGAACTCGGTCGAGTGATGGCTTGATTGGAGTTGGCCGCGAGACTGGCGGAGGCGGGGTAGGTCCAGGTGCCGCGCTCTTCGGGTGCTGATTTTTCTTTACCTCCTCAAATTTAGTCCCTATTTCCTCGATTGTTATTTTGGGTGGCATTCATCCTTTGATCTTCTCTCCTATTTGACCAGTTTCTTTTTCGCGGCGGTTGGTCCATCACAACTCTGTTCGTATCGTTTGGAAGCACCAGTCGCGCCTGTAATCGTGGAGAGTTATGTTATTTCAAAGTGCGGTATTTAATTCGTCCGAGGTGTCCGAGGTCAACATAATTACCTCCATTTTCCGCCAACTTTCGCGACCATATATCGCAACGGAGTCGCCGCCTTGCTGCCTTACGACGAAAGAAACATTTCCCCATCACGTCGGCGGGAATTTTTTGGATAGCGTTTCTGCGAGGCCCAGCAATCTGCAATTCGTCTTTGACGACAACGGCGACGCCATAACTGGCGAAGAACGGGTTTCAGCTGACCACGACAACTAGGTGGGACTTCCAAAAACGGCCCGACTAGTAATTGAAGCGAGACAAAATGAGGGGTAGGTTCTAGTCGGGCGGCAAATGTCTTCAATTCAAAAACATGGATAAGGTTGAGGGCAACGTCGTTGAGAAGAAGGTAAGGGATAAAGGGTCCCTAAGCGGAGAACCTAAGCGGTAGGGGGCAAGAGATGGAAGTTCAGCAGCCAAGGAGAATGCGGCGAGTGTATACGCCGCTTTGAGGGTTGAAGGGCCAGTCTCTTGGGTGAGGGGGTTTTACCATGGAGGAATCGAGAGCTTGCAAACATATGGAGAAGAGGGAGGTAATTGGTCTTTGGACTTGCATAAGTGGGCCAGCATTGAGAAAGTGACTGGTGGGTCGGATTGACCATTTATCTTCTGGTCTTCGTTTTATGCCCTCTCCCATTCCCAACCGGTTCTTCTCCAAAGTCTGTCCCAGCGAAGGAAAGCGAGCGCAGCTCAAGATCCTCAAGCTCTCCACCGAAAGCAACGGGATTTGCTCGATCTGCAAAAGATATTAAGCGCGACATCTCGCCCGCTGAATTCCAATGCGCATATTTTCCTGTTACCTCCCCCAAAGGACGTCCGTGAAGACTTCTAAGGGCGAAGATGTGGTAATTCCCCAGTCTGTAAACGGCAGTCTGGGCTCATCATGGCTTTGGATGTTCGGCTGACCCTAACCCAGGAGCCGTGTTCTAGCGCACGGGCCAACAGACGTCGCCTCTTGGCGGTGCTGTCCATTCGCCAAGAGTAAAAAAAAAGCATCAGCTACCGAGATCCAAATTCGGGAAGGCAGACTCCGCAGGCGAACAAAATTAGTTGGTAATTCCAGGGCAGGCGCAATGCTTCAGATTAGAGAAGCGAGCTCTCAAATGAAGGTATGCAAAAAAACATTGAATATGCAACTTTGGAACGAGGATCGAGAGACGCGGCGAGGATGGCGAACGCGGAAACATAGTTACCTTTATCGATGCTAGCCAATCAATACTTGAAATTATTCATGTTAAAATCATTAACCTGGCCCTTCGATCTTGCGACTTGTCCGAATCTTGCTGCATATGTGCCCGTGTCGTATTTCGCACTCTTTTGGTGCCATCTGGTTCGTTGTTGCCGTATGAAAAGCCCACGGTACGGAGCTCCCATTCAGTGGAGGTGAAGAGGATAGCGAGCTGGTTTTCATCCTATTGTGCCTTCCGTACTTGGAGATTCGTGTCCTCCAAAAACTTGGGTGAGCTTGAACGCTGCAGCTCCCTTTCATCTAATTAGCTTTCCTTCGTCTGCTACCTTTTCTTGAATTTCGCCTTCTTTCAACCCTCTTCGTCAGATCAAATCTGTCCATCTGCAAAGCCTTTCCGCCTCGCATTCGTCCCTAGAGAGCAAGTTCTTTACAACACCACCTTTTCCCTTTACTTCTCGTACAGCGAGCGAATGCGGCTTCAAGCTCGTGGATATCCTCGACCTTCTCTCCATGCAACTGAAAGCGCTTCCGACTTCCACGCATCCTTTTCTCCCAACCGTCAGTCGCAGGGCAACAGACACAACATTCCCCAACGCGGCGACCTGTTCCCACCTTCTTTTTCTGCGCAGTATCAACCGACCAATTGCTATGCTACTGTTCAAAGAAGTCGGATTGAAGTCATATTAGCCAATTCTTCTCAGCTGTTCTCCCGGGAATCTACTCCAGTTGCTGGTCTGGGCCGCCGAGAGACCTGCCAGAATCTGTTCAACTGCAAGACTCCCAAGGAGGAGACCAAGACTGAGCGGTAAGTTTGAGCAGACGACCGACCGTCCGAAAAAAGACAGACATCTAACGAGCAATTTGACAGACATGGACAATACATTTTGTTCCAGCAGACAAAAGAGTACAAGGCAACAGAAACGAGGAATCGGAGCGGCAGCACCAAGATCCAGCTAGGAAGGGCGACGGGAAGTATCACGAATCTCATATCATTACTTCTTATTTTCTTTTCTTTTTTTGCTTGTGGATCATTGTTTCTGTGCTTGCTTCATTTTTCATCTTGTCCTCGTCTTATTTATTACTGTTTCACTGCAAGTGTTTGAATGCCATATTCTCCAGTTTTGGAGTACTGTTCAACGGCAAGCGCTGTTGCGGCGGTATATTTTCCCTCCTGTTCTTTTGTCCTCGTGCATTGATGCCAAGTAGACAGCGGGGTTATCTTTGAATGTCGCCAGTGTCAGACCCTAATGCTTGCTGTTGTTGTTCATTGCCCTTTGCCGAGTGCGTCAAGGTAATCTGAAGACTTCTACTGACAGATCTGTATATTCTGGACAAGAGTGCAGCGCTGATATTCATATAAGCGGGTTCAGCATTCTGCTAATCTTGTAGTATTATTCTTAATTATTGTCCGAGTGTCACTAAACGCTCTGGAATTGTCGACGGGCAGTCGAGCGAATAAATACCGGCCCGAAAACAATAAGTCCAGTGGCCTTATCAGGTACGGTAATGGATAAGAAATTATTCGTCTGCAACTGAGTTGGACAGGCGGGGCTCCTTGCTGGATTTAAACTTTTCTGTTCCAAATCCCGTCCCCCCTTGCCTTCAATGTTCGTTTCCAGAGAATGAATGGCTTTCTTCAAAGCTATCTTTTCCCTTTTTGTCTTTGTCTTTGTCTTTTTTTTTTTTTTTTTTTTATTTTTTTTTTTTTTTTTTTTTTTTTTTTTTTTTTTGTTTTTTTCTTTTTTTTTTTTTATTTTTTTTTATGTAAAAAGTTTGCGCGCTATATAGATAGATATCAAATGGGAAGACTGCTGATCTCTGACCTTCCCAGGTGTAGGAGGTCTCCGTTTGCTCCCTCCATACCTCGCACAGGTATTTTCGTGCCACGCTTGACCGCCTTCCCTGCGAGGCGGAGCGCCCCCGCAGTTCCCCCTGAACCTTTCCTCCCTCCTATCCACCGTGACAGCCCCTTGCGCTCAGGGTCTGACACTTTTTGTCTTTTTGTCTTTTTCTTTTTGTCTTTTGTCTTTTTCTTTTTTTCTTTTTTTCTTTTTTTCTTTTTTTCTTTTTTTCTTTTTTTCTTTTTTTCTTTTTTTCTTTTTTTTTTTCTTTTTTCAAAAAAAAGAAAACACGACAACAAGGCTTTCCACCTTTGATCTTGTGTTCCTCTTCGCTCTTTTTGGCTGCATTCCCGTTCTGTTCAGAAATTCGGTCACCGGATTAGGGATCCCGCAGCAACACACCGAAAGACCTGGTGACCAACCACCGAGCTATCTGCGGCTAGGCGAGAACACATCTTTTGATAAGACCTCAGCTCGAGCAAAGCCTTGACCGACCAAGACGTATGACTCGTCGACAACATACACCTCACCACTACAATCAAGAAGCATCAAGATGCCTGATAAGATATTCCCAGCGGAATAGAGAAGTCGTCGAGGGGCTTCCCCCTGCTTCTTCCTTGTGAGCGCTGCAGCCGCAAATGGCAGACGCGTTGTCCTTTCTACCATGAGTTTAAGAACGACCCCGACTTCCACATCGGCGAGAACATTGTCGCCCTCCCAGCAATCGACTCAGCATTCTGTACATGATCAGCGCATTTGGACGAAAGTTCAAAGGTTCTGGATGGAAGGACGGATTGGGAGAGAATCCGGTATCGATAGAGAGACGACGAAAAGATGCTGATGTGAGGCTCACTCGCGTCAACGCCACTTTACTCGCACCCCTGCCGAGACTGTGCAGGTCTTTGCAAAAGCTACTGGTACCACGTCGAAACTCTTCAGGTTCAGGTCAATGCTCCCCCAGAAAAGCCGAAGGGTAACATCTTTTCTTTTTCTTTTTGGTGTTATTGGGGCTCCAACCCACAGCGGGTCGCTTGCATGCACGGGGACCAGCACACTCACACTGGGACACTTGCAGATCTCTTATCTTTTCTGGAGCAAGAAAATGGTTCCGCGCAGAATATTTGGCGGCACCGCTTATCAGTTGGCTGGGCTATTGTTGATGGCGAGGCACGGCTTTTACGACTTCTCTTGATCAACGGTTGGATGGCGTCTGGCGCCCACTTCTTAGACACGACCAACAGCCCGACCATTCCGGCCCGTCCGTTGCCGTGCTTCGTCATACGTATTGCCTTGCAGTGATTCACAGCGATACACAACCCAAGAAAGCTTCACGACTGGGCGAGCGCCTAGTCTCCACTTGCGATCGCAGAGGAAAATCCTATATTCCGCCTGGAAAGGGTCAATGCGGTGATTACGGAGAAGGCCGCCTGTGGAACAGATAAACATCAACCACGGTCTCTGCCCCCGTGGAGGGAAAGCTTGGTAAGCTGTCGTTTTTTGTTTGGCTGTTTCGTTGCGACATACCCCTGTTTTCTGACGCAATAGTTCTTGAAACTATACCCATCTAGTCTCACTTGCAAAGTCTCTCCGATCTGAGTCACTTTGACATCACCCGTCCACAACGCCAAGAACGCCTATCTATCTCCACCACACCTTCTTCTCCATGATGCCTGACCAGTCCAGCACCGAATCAGACCCAACCTTGGGCGGGAAGATTAAGTATAAACAGTGCCAGAGAAGAATCGCAAAGATCGAGACAGGTGACAAAGGGGGCCCCGATGATTTGACGATGTAAAAGAGTGACGGGGAGAGGTTCAAGGATGTCTGGTGATTGCAAATAGTGACAGGTTAGGTACTTGGCTGGGGAGACAGGTACATGCACATGGGTTACTATATTCTGGAGTCGCGCTGCTGACTCACATTATTTTACTTTGCTCAAGTTCTGGTATCTTATTTATTAGCTTTGAGAATTTATCTGGTGGTATTCAACTTTCATCAGGTGGCTCTCTTTGGGTTCAGTTTGAACATTCGGCGTCAGCATAAGCTTCCACCTTGAAGCCTCAGATAACATCGTATTCCAGCGGCAGACGCCTCGAAACCCTTTTCTTTTTGGACACGTCACAAAATGTCCCTCCCAATGCTGGATTAAGACCCACGAAGTGGATGTGAAGGTACCTAACCAAAAACTCGAGGGACCAAATTCTTGACTACATGAGTCGGAGGCCTTCATGATCCACAGATCCACAGCCTTGTTATCTGCTCGCCAGCTCGCCACAGGCCGGGTTGGCTTGATAACACACGCGTTTATCATGAATCTAGACTTCAGGTGGCAGCGGTCGAACCATATGACGCTCGTTCAAGGGTTTCTTAAACGCAAGCGACGACTCGTGACCCGCAATGAGCGAGGGTATAAAGGTCTTCTTCATCGCTCCTTTGTCGTCGAACTCATTTCTCTCCATCGCAAACAATCATCCTGTGCAATCTACAACTCTCGCTGCTCCTCCGTTTCCCTCCTTGCCTTTCGACATATTCAGTCTTGGTAAATCTTTCAACCATGTCTTCACAACAATCCCCCGACGTGCCTGTTCTTGCCAGCGAGGAAGCTGCCATCCTCGAGTTGGGGACGATGTTAGACAACCAGGAGTATCTCTTCCGAGCCGGCCAGTATGGCGAAGACGGCAAAATGACATGCACGGCCTGCCACCAGCGGAGCGAGGCACACCACTTTCAGCTCGACTTCAGAGTCCGTCACCTCCCTATCTGCGGTCGGTGCCAAGAGCTGGGCGTCGAATCTGAACGGACGTCGACCGTCGCTTACACAGACGGTGCGCAGGAGGAACAACAACAACAGCAACAGCAACAGCAGCAACAGCAATATCAGGAAGAAGAAGAAGAAGAAGAGCAACAACAACAGCAACAGCAGCAGCAACTGCTGCTGCAGTATCAACAACAACAAGAACAACAGCAGCAACAACAACAAGAACAACAGCAGCAACAACAACAACAACAACAACAACAGCAGCAGCAGCAGCTGCTGCTGCAGTATCAACAACAGCAACAACAGCAACAACAGCAACAACAGCAACAACAGCAACAACAGCAACAACAGCAACAACAGCAACAACAGCAACAACAGCAACA
>MU858949.1:0-39973 GCA_033297175.1 Cladorrhinum sp. PSN332
AATTTTTAAAGCGGGGGTTGCGGGGAGGCACGGGGGGTGTGTGGGCTAAAATGAAAACGAACCGAGTTGACAGTTTCAGTTGACTACCGCCGTACAGGTCCTTGCAGCAACCCGTGTGCCCGTGCACCCGTGCACCCGTGCGACCCTCAATTTGCAGTCATCTATCTATCCATGGATGCTGCGGCGCCACTCAGTGACACCCAAATGCGCTAGCCAGCGCACCCCGTCAGCGGTTCTGTCGCGGTTTATACTCTACAGCGGAGTTTTGCCGCAGCGTGTTTGATGAACCCCAATCTTGACCAAAACCTGGAACGACAACAGACGACAGCACATCCCCATATCCCCATCAATGAATCACTCTCAGACTTATCAATCACATCACCAACCTGGAAAATCCATCGTCCCATGCTCTTTTGGAGATAGCGGTCCGTCAATCCCATTTCGCGGACATTTGTCCGCGTGAACAGCCAAGGGTCCTGGACTCCTGGTCAGGTGAAACTTCCAACTTCCCGTTGAGTGCCATTGCCAATTGCCCGGTTTGGACTGGACCTCTTTATTTGCCCCCTTGGAAATAGAAAGCTCTTTTTTACTGGATGTCCAACTTCAGCTTGCAGGTCTCCCAGAGTGTTCCCCCCGCGAATGTGATCCGCCGCACCAACAAGGCACAGCACCCGCTGTTCCATCTCGATAAGGGATTGGAAGATGCCGCCCACTAAAATCACACAACCAAGGCCCGCTGGAGCATCACCATCCAATGGCCCTCACACAGCCGTGCTGTGACTGGATTCCTTTGGAAGCCGGGCACCATCTTCCAGACACTAGTCGAGGAAAATGGTCTGTTTCGTTTCTACCGTGGTTTCGTTTCTACCGTGCCATCCTTTGACGGGTGCCCGGAAGGATGCCACCACTACCACCTCTGCGCACAATCTCAGCAATGTCAATCCAACCTCGTCAGACGAGGAGACAAGGGATATCTTGCGCAAGAAAATACATGTGCAATGTCTCTCCAAGTTTCGTGCTGGAGCAGTCGTGGCAGATCCAACTGGCGGGATGGCATTGCATGGGGGTGGCATGCCCAGCCGCGGCACAATGAGCCCGCTAATCGGGAAGAAGATCTCCCCTCCCAGCACATCTTTTAGCGCACACCCAAGGTACCACGGCAGCGTCTTCAGAATCAGAATCGTCACGCACCCCACTGGACGCCCCCGTCTTCACCCGCCGAGACTGGCACGCCGAGACCTTCCGGAGTCGGTGCGGCAGTGCCGTTGAACAACCCACGAGATTCCATGCCCACTCCCCAGACCCACCCCCTGTCACTTGCACCGACGATCCATTGGACCTTCGTCACCATTGACCAGGCTCACAGCCCATCGGTGAGGGTGGGAAATGTCACTGATGGTTGCTCTTTAGCGTGGGTGTCACCGGTGTCACCCTCATCCCAACTTCCACCTCCCAGACCCAGGCTCCTCTTTCCCCAGGTATTCAGGTATCCAGGTATCCAAGTATTCCGTACCTCGTCTCATCTTGCTCCCACACCTCCCACCCACACCAAATCATCACTCAAATCGGGTCTGCAGGAGGTTGCATGGCGACCTGACTGGTGCTTCGTTGGCCATCGTTCCATATTTTCCGTCGAGAAAACTCCGTTTCGATTTTACACACACTAGCTGTTCCCTCCCGGACGGAACCTCTTACATATCGAAGCCTCGTGGGTACGAATGGATAAGTATCATTTGTCCGCACGCACTTCTAATGTGCCAATCCTTTTCCTTCTTGCATCACTCACTTTTCCATTACGCTTTTGCTTGTTTGCCTGCTCGCCTGCAGACAGCAAGCTACCTTTTCTTTGACTCACCCGACCCTCGTCTTATCGTGGGGTTACTGTCCTCGAGGGACACAAACATCGCCTTATTGTCCATCGGAACCCGATTCCTGCTTCTTGCCAGGGCTGTCGATGTTTGAGCATCTTTTATCCCCTCGATTATTTGCTTTCTGAGAACCCGGATCCGCCTCATCTCGCCTCGTTCCCGACTCAAACCATCATCACAATGGACCCCCAACAAGAGGTCCAAGCTCTTGAAGCACTGCTTCTGAAGAAGCAGCAAGAGACTCAAGCGATCATGGCACGACTGGACATGGCCATGGCCAGGTCTTCCAGGCCGGCTCCAGCAGTTGACCACCAGCCCGTCCTCACACGTCCTTCACTCGCTGATAATGGTCGATCTCGAAGCAACACGATTCCCCGCAACGCGACTCCAGCCGCTGTCAAGCTCGAGACCATTGAACATGTGAGATACCCATCAACAGTCCAGCCCCACTAATGCTGACCTCCTTGCAGGACACCAGCCGTCCCATGAAGAGGTCCAAAACCACTCATGCCACCGTGCCGTCTAGCGTAGGGAACATGATGAGGTCAAGTTCAAATATGTCCAGACCATCAG
This sequence comes from Cladorrhinum sp. PSN332, assembly GCA_033297175.1. Lineage (NCBI taxonomy): Eukaryota > Fungi > Ascomycota > Sordariomycetes > Sordariales > Podosporaceae > Cladorrhinum > Cladorrhinum sp. PSN332. The sequence continues at coordinate 2,442 of MU858949.1, forward strand.
TCAAGCCCGGCGGTTTCGCATCCACCACTTCTGTCCACGTTGCTCTGTCCTGCCCGCCAAGTTCACACAACGCCGTCCCAACCCCAACTGCTAGTTCGGCGGTGCTGAGTACCCTGCTCAGGCAAGATCAGCTACAACAGCCCGTCAATGCCTTCATGCACGGAAACATGTTCCCACAGGGACACGTGCAACGCCAAGGGTTGCAACAACTCACGGAAGGTGGGAAGGAGCTGGACGTCAACACTTTCCTCTCGATGCGCGAAGCTGAAGACCATCCCCCCGCATCGCCAATACCTATCGCATCTTCCAGTCTGCTGTCACCGCATGAGGGTGCACAATATTCCGGTTCTGGCATCCAGTCAGCTTGTGGTTCTTTGACATCGGGTCCGTCTCTTGGGACCGCGCCCATGACGAGATCCAACAGTACCATGAATGATAACGCCTCCATTTCAAGCCAATTCCATGACATGGTACGGATCCAATCACAGCAGTCGACACAGGGTCTCAGTCGGCGAGAAAGCTTCGGTCAAGGCTACACTTATGCATCTCATCATCCGTCCTTGCTGGGGAAAAGGTCGGCCTTTGATCTGAACATTGGTGCCGATGTCAGCGGCCCCTTCCCGTTCAGCTACCCTTCATCGGCGCCAACCGATTCCATGCTGCACCAGCACGCCATGAAGAAGTCCGTCTCCCAAACCAGCACTCAATCGACATCCTCGGCTGGGGTTCACACTTCCGCTGATTTCAATGCTTACCTGGAAGATCATCTGTCCATGGAAAGATCCCTGTCCAAAGAGAGCATCAAGTCAGCCTCGTCACTCAAATATCGCGCCAAGGAAGCACTTACTCGACAGAACGTCAACGCCATGTCTCGCCAGCTCCAGCCTAAGCCTGCCGTGGATGTTACCAAGAAGTCGTCAGAGTTGATTGGCAGTAAAAGGCATGGCAAGACTCCCATTTCCAAGGCCAAGTATGAGCGGCCCAAGCACCCCAAGGTCAGATGTGACCAGTGCAATGAGTACCCAGATGGTTTCAGGGGCGAGCATGAACTGCGTCGACATATTGAAGCAAAACACAAGAGCATGATAAGGAAGTGGATATGCCGAGACCCTGCTGAGGCCGGCATTCAGCACACTGAGAGGGCCATCAAGCCCCTCAAGGAGTGCAAGCAGTGTGCCCTGTTCAAGCAGTATGGCGCGTACTACAATGCAGCGGCCCACCTGAGACGCACCCATTTCAAGATCAAGCCACGCAAGGGTTCCACTGGGTCCAACAATGGTATGAAGGGCGCTGGTTCAGCAAATAAAGCCGATGACGAGAAGCGAGGCGGCAAGGGCGGCGGCGATTGGCCATCCATGTCCGAGCTCAAGCTATGGATGGTTGATGTCATGGTATCCATGGACCAGGAAGGCGCTTTGGATGTGAATGACGATGCGGCCGATGGTGAAGATATGGAAGTTGAGGTTGCGGAGTCCACCTACGCTCACCAGGCTGGTATCCCCGCATCGGATGCCTACAGCATGGCAGCCTTCGTGGGTGTTGGTGCAGCCTTCAACCAGGACATTGGCGTCGCTGACCCGTCCATCCAAGGCTTGTCTGGCGATTTTGGATCCATGTATTCTCTCGACACATCCGGCATCCATGGCCTCCCTATCTCATCCTCAGGCTTTGCCTACAGCGTCGACCATGACCACCAAGCTCAGCAGCAGAGCATAGCCCCCTCAATGATGAGCCTCGACAATACCCATGGCTACACCTCGCCTGTTTCTTCTACTGCGACTATCACCCAAGGAATCTTTCCAGATTTCGCGGGTATGTCGGACATATCTGAGATGTCCTTTGATCTTACCTTCACCGCCGGTGGACACTAATCCTTCCCTACTCCGGTCTTTACATCTCATCGGCATCAAGATCTCCACACTTGTCCTATTTATGTTTAGCAAGGATATACTACCACAAACAAACATCAAAAAAATACTTCCCGAAGTTCATCGCAAGGTCATATCGTTTACTGTTTTGTACTGGTTTTATCGACTGTCTGACGTTGTCTGACGTTGTTTGCACTTTTTTCCTGCTCCGGCTTCATCATTTTCATGTCAACAGTTGGAGTTTTTGTTACTAAGGGAGGCTTTTGTCATTCGAACCCTCGATCAGGCTTCCATTCGTTCGCTTAGTCGATGGGGATACGTTGCTTGGGCTGACCTACAAGTCTGTCTGATGGGGGACAAGAAGGGTTTGGGCTGAGGATGCGAGTGAAGTCCATACTCCGAACACTTCTTCCTGAAGCTCCCTTGGCTGATTTGGTTTCGGTCACCACTTACACCACACGTTCACAACAAATCATACACATCACGTTTTCACCAGCCTTCTAAGTCTGGTGATGGGGATATTGAGTTTGTTATTTTTATTTCGTTGTAAATATTTCGCTTTTCTATTTGTTTTTCTATCTTTTACTTTCTTGTTTATATCATCAGCGTGGCGTCTACTTGACCTGGGGAGCTTGTGTCACGGTTCAAAACGGCCGGGTTGGCGTTTATTTGCTGTGGTTTTTTCGCTCCTTTTTCTCGTTGACATGTTGAGAAAATAACGGTATCCGGTGTTTTACGGGGAAAAGGTTGTGTGGTGTTTCAGGTCGGCCTGGCATGACCGAATTGGGTGAGATTTCTTTTTAATGATGACATGATAATATGTTTCTTTTTTTCTTTTCCCACTCTTCAAGCATAATTATTTCATTCTTCAACGTGGGCGGGACTCGGGAGTATTTTCTTTGGGGACAATTGGGGGGTGGAGTTGATCGAAAAGCAAAACAAGAGCATGCATGCATTGGCTGGGCCTCGCGAGCGGTTGAACAGGACAGACAGGACGCACAGGAACACAGAACTGGCCGAATCAGGAGTATAAAGACGCTACAAGTATCTACCTACTAATGTATTTTTTGGGGCAAGGGACTTTTTTTTCTTTTTTTTTTTTTTTGGGGGGGGGAGAGTTGGAATTATATGTGTTGATGGTTGAATGGTTCGGTTTGGTTTGGCTGATATGGCTATGGCTGTAGGTGGCTCACATAATGTATTTTTTTTTTTTTGAGGTGGTGGGATGGTTTTTTGTGGCATGCGCACAAAAAATGGAAATTGAAACAGAAACGTGGAAATTTCGTGACTTGTTCGTGTTGAGTATTTGGAAATTATGCTGTTGCGTTGTATGCAACAATTTCCACTTAATTCTAAGTGAGCGTTCCGTTCTCGAAATAGAATGCCAGTGGCTTTTGATGTTGATGAAGCTGTCACGATCGCACCAAAGTCTAAAACTGGTTGGTCGTCAAGCATATATATATATATATATGTATATAGAAACCTTGCTGTTCTTTCTGTCAGTGAGGCTCCTCTCTCAATACAACATCATTACATATCCCGAGGGCGTGAAGACGTGCCTTACCTGTCTGTACTCGGGCCGTTTGGAACCGTAGGTAATGAAACAATAACGTGTGTTGAATAACGCGAAAGAAAAAGATGCGAAAGAAAGACCAAATGATTGTGTGTGTATTAAAAAGTTGTCATGTGTAAATAAATAACTGAAACCAATTTTATGTATCCAAGTTATGCAAGCTATCCCAAGTGGCTGACATGTCAATGCCAGCTGCTTCGTATGCTTAATGTTTCTCTTTTGCCTCTTCTCTGACCCCTCACCTCACCTCCACCATGATAGAGGGCGGAGGTTCTAATTACTGCAACATCTGCTGCATAGCATTAACGCGGTAACTCTCCCTCCTCTCCATCAACTCGCCGTGAGTACCGCTATCGACGATCCTGCCTCCCTCAACGACAAAAATCACGTCCGCCTTCTTGACGGTGTGCAGTCTGTGCGTAATAGCCAACACGGTGGTGCCCTTCGCCACGCGATCCAAACCTTCCTGCAGCGCAGCCTCGCTCGCTGCGTCCAAGGCGCTGGTGCTCTCATCCAACAATAAAAGTCTGGGTTTTCTCACGAGCGCGCGTGCAATAGCCAGACGCTGTCTCTGACCACCCGACAGTCTCGAAGCAGAGGCACCACACTCGGTGTCATATCCCTCAGGCAGGGCAGCAATGACGTCATGAATACTAGCTAGTCTGCATGCCTCTTCAATTTCGGCGTCGGTGGCTTCGTGGCCTGGCCGCGCACCGAGGCCCACGTTGAACTTGACGCTTCCGTCGAACAGGGCTGGGTCCTGAGGGACGAGCGCGACAGCGTCCCGGAAGGAGTCGCCGGCTAGGGAAATGTCTGCGCCGTCGAGGGAGACAGTACCGGCTGTGGGCTGGTAGAGGCGCTGGACGAGGGACATGATTGTTGATTTGCCTGCGCCCGAGGGTCCGACGAGTCCGACGAACTGGCCAGGTTGGATGGTGAGGGAGACTGAGTCAAGGACTGGGTGGTCTGGACGGGAAGGGTATGAGAAGGAGACGTCATTGAAGGAGATGCGGATGCCTGGTTTGGAGGAGTCGTCGAGGGGCTGTTTGGAATCGGCGGAGGCTTCGATGTCGCCATTTGTTGTTCCAGCTGGGGTGTCGGAGGAGTGAGGACCGCGCTTGGAGTCGATATTGTTGTTTGAGCCGAGGGATAGGATGTTCAAGATGCGGGAGAAGGCGGTGCGGGCGCGGGAGAACTCGGGGGCGAGGGAGAACATTTGACCCCAGAGCTGCGCGGAGACCAGCATGGAGACGACAATGATGAAGAACTGGGTTTGGGTGGCTTCACCGGCCATGATGCGCTGGGAACCCCACCAGTAGGCGAAGGCGTAGATGAGGAAGGACATGCTGTTGGAGATTGCGAGCCAGATGTTGGTGAAGGCTGCGGCGCGGACCATCTCGTCGCGGGTGTTCTCGAGGAGGCGGGAGTAGGAGCCCATGACCTCGCTTTCGAGGGAAAGCGCGGCGACGGTCTTGATGGATTGGACAGCCTCAACTGCTACACCGGTGGCGCGGGAGAAGGATTCGGCATGTCTCTCTTCGTAGCGGGCAAGCATGCGGAGCTGCATGAAACCGGCACCGAGAAGGATGGGAACGACTGACAGGCAGACGATGGCGATCTTCCACTGGACAATATGGGACAGGGTAATGGCGACGATGAAGTTGACGACAATGGAGAAGACGGTTCCGATGGTTGAGCCGGCGAGACCGCCGATAGCGGCACCGTCTTTGGTGATGACATCCAACAGCTTGGTCGGGTTGCGTTCATCAGATTGGTGCCACTGGACGCCCTGCTCCATGAGCGAACGGAATGACAGGACCCTGACAGAGTACAACAGACGCTCGGCAATCATGCCGAAGCAAGACCAGGCGAAGAAATTGGCCAACAATTCGATGCAGGCAAGCATGAACAGCAAGCCACCGAAGAACAAACCTAAATCAAGGATCTTCTCAGGGGAGTTGCTGCACGGGTTCAGGGCGCCAACGGTGAAGCCGAAGATTAGACCGGAGCCAGAGAACGTTGCACCCACAATGACACCGGCGATGATAGCCACGACCAACCATGCGAACGAGGGCTTGACCAGACGAGCAAGAGCGCCAAAGACACTTCCCCAGCCGACTTCCTTGTCTTTCTGCTCCTCCTCTTTCTCGGAATTGTCACTGAAAGAAACTGCTTTCTTCTCGTCCACGCTGTCCTTCTCGCTCACACTCTGGGTGCTGATACCAGCCTCCTTCTTCTGGGCGCCATCCTCAGCCTGCAGGCTTCCGAGACTCTGTAAAGCAGCCATAGACCTGAAGACTCCACCCTCCTTAGCCATCAACTCAGCATACGTGCCCTGCTCCTTGATCACACCACCTTCCAAGACGACGATATTATCAGCATTTCTGATGGTACTCAAACGATGGGCAATGCTGATAACAGTCCGTTCCTTGGCGGCTTGATCAACTGCAGCCTGAATACGTCTCTCACTAGCGCTGTCAAGGGCGGAGGTGGCCTCATCTAGCAAGAGAATCTTGGGATCACGAATGAGGGCTCTAGCCAGAGCGACACGCTGGCGCTGACCGCCCGAGACTAGAGTGCCCTTGGGACCGGCAGAGGTTGCGTAGCCCTTCTCCAGGAGGGAGATGAACCCATGAGCATCAGCTTGGAGAGCGGCGGAGTGGATAAGGTCAAGAAGCTGAGCAACAAGGGGATTGGAGTCTGCAGTGGGTAAGATAAGAGGCCCATTCTGCTTCTTGACAAGGTCGGCAAGCTCTGGACCGTGAAGGATTGACTTGAGGGCCTGATGCTCAGGCTTGGGAGAGTTGATGAGACCCAAAGCAATGTTTTCAAGAATGGAGCGGTCAAGAAGGGAGGGTTCCTGCTGAACGAGAGAGATGAAGCTGCGGAGACCACGGACATTGAGCTCGCGCAGGTCATGGCCGTCAATGGTGATGGTTCCTTCGTTGGGGTCCTGGAGGCGGGCGACAAGGGAAGCAATGGTGGACTTGCCACTTCCAGAGAGACCGACCAGGGCTGTATGCTTACCAGCTGGGATGGTTAGGTTGATGTTGCGGAGCACAGGCTGGCCAGGTCTGGAAGGGTAGGCGAACGAGACGTTGTGGAACTCGAGGGTTCCAGGAGTCTCTACTGGAAGAGTGAGGCCAGCGTCGGAGGTTCCATCAATGGTGGAAGGGGATTCGATGTCGCTCATCAGACGGTAGAAGGCGCCTGTGGCGCCTCCAAGGATTGGGAGGATCGGGGCGATATTTCCCAGACAGACGCAGGCTGGATGAGGATGTCAGCTGAAACGGGTCTCATCGAGTAGATCAGGGGTGATGTAAACAAACCATCAACGAGCAGGAAAACAACGGTATAAATCTGTCCAACAGTCTCAGTACCGTTTCCTCGCATGGTATCGACGACCATGCGACTACCCTGCCAAAATGCAAGAGCATTGGCAGAGTAAGCAATCCAATACAACATGCCTGCCTGGAAGGCCGCAGCGTAGCCCTTCTTCACTCCGGCTCCACGGGCAACAGCGGCATGTTCGGCGAACTTCCTCTCAAGTCTGGGAGCAGCACCAAAGGCCTGCACAACAGCGACATGCTGTAAAGCCTCGCCGGCAATGCTTGATGCAGCTGCGTTACTTTCGGTAGCGCGAGCCATGTATTTCTGCACGAAGAATCCGCCGCCCATGGCCATCAAAACGAAGGCCGGAACCATGGAGACCAGGATGCCTGCAAGCTTTGCCTGCTTGATGAAGGAAACCACATAGCATGCGATAAAGAAACTGGTGCTGGCAATCAGAACACCAACCTTTTCCGACGTGCCTGCCTGGACTGCGGTCATATCGGCATGCAAGCGGGTAGAGACCTCACCGGCTGCCGCGGCGCGTGCGTCGAAGAACCCGGGAGGCTGGCGGAGCAGTGCACCGACATACTTGGCTCTGAGACGCTGAGCTAAACGTTGGCTAAACAGACTCCAGGAGCAGACGTAGACATAGATTAGGACCAAAGCGGCGATGGCGATGTAGACGAGCTTGAGGACCTTGTCGTTGATAGAGGACTCGTAGGCGAATGGGTCGGGGCTGACGTTGGGAGTGATAGTTCCATCAGCAGCACAGGTGGCGTCGTTCAAGTTGTCAACCAATTCACCGAAGATGATACCCATGAGAGGAAAAGGAATACCAGCTGCCGCAGCAGAGATGGTGCCGGTGATGAGGAGACAGATGTCGATCCATGTTGGGTCGGCAGCGGCGAAGATGCGGAAGTATGCAAAGAGGCCCTGTGCATAGTCAGTACGTTGATGCTATCCAGGGGCAAAGGTGTTGCTCTTGTTGTTTGCACAATATGCAGGAATAGGGGTGAAGATTTACTCACACCTGGCGCGGGTGGTTCAGCGGCTGGCGCAGGGGACTCGGACACTGATTTCTCAGCGACCTCACCACCTGCAGCGCTGGCCGGGCGCTTCTCTTCAGAAGCTTCGGCCACCATCGTTTTTGGTTTTGCCGGTCTCTAGCTGTCTGCGACTGACAGCTGAGATAACAGCCTCGGGCCCAGTTTACCCTTCAAGAGAAGGGGTTGGGTCAACGATAACTCAGAGCCAGGTTGGTGGAGTTTGCTTGCAGCTCTTAGCACTGGCAAATGAGACCACTTTTCTTCCGTGGGCTTGGAATGATTCCACGACGGGAGCGACGTCTATCTGGTGTCGTTGCTCTCTGCCTTTCCTGCTCCAAAAATGGAAAACCGCAAAAGGAGAAAATGGTAAACACACCACTTGGGGGAGAAAGGGACAGGCCAATGTACCCTCAGAACACCTCCCCCCCTTGCCGGGAGCCGATCCGCGACATTTTGCCATTGGATCAACGGATTCTGCGTTGAGTTTCCTCGAGTGGGTGTGCATTTGTCACCGACTGGGGTGTGACAGGGTGTGGGAGTGGATGTGGTGGACTTGCCTCTCCATGCAACATCACCAGCCCCGACGACCCCGATGCCGGGCTTGGCAGTGCGGATCTGATAACGAAATTGGTCGGATCTGATAAATATTTTTTTTTTTCACGCAGGCCGCAAGGTCCGTGGAAATGCGTCCCACTCTCGGCGGGTAACCACCTCACACTCCCTCAGTGCTCAACAGCCAAGATGCGGGATGTTCTGGGTAATCACAGCCGATGTGACCCAATTTCACTTTCAATCTGTCGTTGCTTCCATGAACAGCTTTTACTCGGTTCCGTTCCCCTCCTCTTCGCACCTTCCCTCCAAAAATTCTCTCGTGGACTGTTCGTCTGTTCGACTTTTTGGTCTGGGTCACGTCGACCCACATTAGAGGGGCCTATTTTAATGACCCCATCCGATGATGGGAAGGTGGAGGGCACGGTGGAGGGAACGGAGTGGACCTTTCCCAGTTTAAAGTTATCAGATCTGGTGCTTTTGCTGGTTGAAACGAGCCATTTAAGAGCCCTTGCGACGTGCAAGTGGAGTCCTTCTTCCCATCCATCACCCGTTCACCGTTCATCCCTCGGAAGGCAGGGACTTGCACGCACTGAAGCTTCAAGGGAAGGAAACAGGACCCATCAAACAACACCATTTCCATACGAGGGTAAGATGATTGCCCCCGCGCCTATGAAAACCACTATTTTTATTTTCTATCTTCTGTTTTTCTTGCCTTGAAACGGCCGAGAAAGAAGCGTCACGTTGCCTTAGAAAAATCAGCACTTCCAGGGTTGCATTTTCGGGCCCTTGCGCCGGCGATAGTCCTAGATCTGGAAGCTCTGGCCGATTACGTACAAGACCAACCCTCGACACCTTGCTAGCTCCTGGACTCTGCTTTATCAGATGATCTGATAAAAACTGATGGGAATGTTGGTCACGCAATCCTTGACGGATGAGAACCATGGATTTTTGTGCACTGTTTTATGCCCACCAACTGGGGCGACAGTAGGTACTCGGCCTAATTACCCCATTCCGGAAACATTTGGTCGAAAGAAACCACATTCTCACAAACTATCGATTGCGAGATCTTGACTATTTCTTAGTTCAACTCTCAATCATAAGATTCTGTCTGGTATAATCTAGAATAGGCCAAAGGCACTATCACGGCCTCAACTCCTGTACAAGTGTTTGTCCCAAGTTCGCGTGAAGCTTTCTCTCCCCCTCCCATTCCTCCCACAGCTCCCCAACCGTCTTATCTCCAATCTTTTTGGCAAATACACCCTGTGGCAGCCTCACCATCAACGGTACCTCAACATCATGATCTGTTCCCAATAGAGCCGCCTCGTGTACCACCTGGGCGATATTGGCAGGGATTCTCCGGAAGCCCTTTTTTGCGTACACAGCTTCGGCTTCAGGTGACGACTCCAGGTAAATGGGCAAATTGATGCTATTTCCGAGATCAATGGTAGCTTGGACGAGAGCCGAGCCAGCGCCACGGCCTTGATATTCAGGATCGACCGCAAATGCATGGACATCTAGAAACCGGCATTGGTTAACACTGGGCTCAAGCAGCAGAAACTGCGTCACTATCGTTTGATGCCACTGCATGTTGACAGTTCCAAGTCGGGAACTAGCGGACGCCACTGGGAGGCGTTGCAACCTGAACATGCCATCTCACCAACGGCAGCGCAGCAGCGACAACTTCAAGCTCTCTTGGTAACAACGACAATGTTGAGAACAGGACTTACAGATATAGCTTCGGCCACCCCAGATTCGTTCTCTTGCACCCCAAAGCTTGATCAAGACCGTCTCGGCCCTCTCCTTTTCTTCACCAGACAGCCATCCGACTTCAGGGACCTGCCTCTCTGATTCTGTTCTTGGTTTCACAAAAACGTCACACAGTGCCATGCCCACCACTTTTCCCGATTCAGCATCGATGCACTTGAAGGTATACTGCGTCTCGCTGGTATGCCACCAGTTCAAAGTCCCTTCGGTATGGGCCTTGCGAAATTCTTCCGACGTAAGGCTCGTGTTGGGAAACAAGATGGAAAGAAGCCGACTGCCGGAGGGGTCGGCAGTGAAAGCGGAAAAGTAAACATCATACACGGAACGAATGTCCGGAATGAGAGCCGGAAGAACGAGAAAAGGCATGATGTCGATGCCTGACCAACGGATGGATCTTTAAAATGGTATGCGTGGAATAGCTTGTTGAAGAAAAACCTGCAGAGGAGAAGAACAGGACGTCACGCAGCGATGGGACAGAGAATATCTTCATGTAGGAGACGCAGAGGATACCGCCACCACCGCCGCTGCAGAGTGATCAACATGGAGAAAGCCGCTTCATGCTCATCAAGATCCCACACCGGAACTCGGCATTGGTCAGACGTCGCGGGTAGGTATATCTCAACGGCATAATGGTAAGTTTGTAATAAATTAAGATGGGTCTTGCCGTCCTCTTACTGGCTGTTGTCCCTTCAGCTAGACCCTCATTATGACGATCCCATCCACCCACGTCACACTCAACAGAACACATGGCGTTGAGGGGTTACGAAACAACGGTCACCTCCTTTATTCGGGCATCCTTGCCCCCAACATCTCGCGCAAGAGGTCTACGTATACAACCAAGCAGCGTGACCACACTGAGAACCTCAACAGGCTCGCCTAACACCGGATCGGCAGTCGTGATTCCCCGTACTCTGACTCCTTCTCAGCATACAGATCCTACGATCGTGCTAACTTGACAGACCCGAGCCCGAAGGTAACCATATATTCTCCGAGTTCGGCAGATGATGCGGCACTAAATAGCTGAGCAGCTCGCCACCAACGCCTCGCATGGCTGGAATCCCATTAGAGACTAAGGGGATGAGGCAGAAATATATGTGACTGTCAGGACGAGCTGTCGCCTTCGAGATGCTTGGTGTGCGGCAAAAGGAGGTGAGTCGCATCCCAAAGTAACTCTTCGCAAGCTTCGTGTTTGGGGTATAATAAAGGCTGATTTTCATGTTCGAATTAAAGGCCTGAATGAACTCATCATAAGAATTGTGAAAGTGAAATGTGCAAAGTGCCACAATCCATAATTCTCAGTCCCTCTTTTTGGCTCCATTAGAGTTATCAGATCCGTCCTCCCATGTCTAATCCCTGCAACTGAACGGCGAACCCATGCAAGCCAAGCCTGCACAGTGTGAAGAGCGCTAATTTTTTCTCTTTTTCCCGGTTTCCCCTTGCACCATACCCTGCCATGCGTCACTGCCGATGCGCGGGAACTCCAAAAAAGTCTTCAAGCGGGCCAAGACCAATTGTCCAATCAATTCTCAGGACGCCATCTAATCTCATCAGTTCGCTTCCTTGACCAATTTCTGAACCTCGGTCGAACTTGACGCGAAGAGAGTCCTCCGCAGCGTGGCATCCAACCGTTATGTAAAAACTAGGGTGGGGTTCAGCAATACTTTCGTTTACTCCCCGTTCCGCTGCCGATGCGGACATGGCGCATACCGACAATGGGGTGGGTTGCACAAAGAGGGGAACCCAAATTGATGGCATCTCTAATTGACAACGGAAGATATAGGTGCGTATAGTGGAAACGTAGATCAGTCTTCCGACACTGCCATCCGCCCGGCCGATCACCATGTTCATCACAAGCCAAGATGGATGAAGGCGGCCATCCGGTTGCTGTTGAAGTGTGGGACCACCAGAGCGGGGCCAAAGGGAAGGGAGGGTCCGATCTTTTAGTGCCTAGCGTGGTGTTGAGTTCAAACAGGGACCGGGGACGGATACCTTAGCTGGATGTAGTGGTGGGAGTGATGGGAGTGATGGCATCCTGTCCAGTCGCGGGGGCCGCTCCAGATGCGCGAGAAGGAGTGGGACAAGAGGGGGAAAAAAGCATGTGCTGGTCCTTTTTTCGGCGACCGAGCACTCTTTTTTCCCTCTTCCCACGTCCTAATCACCTTCTCAGGGAGAGAAGTAAAGGGGAACAAAATATATACTTGTCTCATAATATTGTTGATCGCGTGATTTGGTTGACGGGATCTCTTTAATATACCTCAGTCCACTCGGGTGAGGGCATCATCACACGCAACACACCTTACCCCGTCAACGTACATTTCGATCTGCAAACTCACCAACCTTACCCACTCACCATCATACCGACCAGGAGCGACGGGCAGAGTCACACATTATTACCCGAAAAAAAGTCCCTCGCGGCACGAACACAGACACCCACACCCACGGCATCATGCATCTCGCTCAACATGCGCCCGGTTTCCTGGGTCTGGGTAATGCCGGCCTACGCAGCCGCGATGCTATGCAACTCAATACCGGCAGCACTCCTTTAGAATCCGTCACCAGAACCATCTCAGCCCCCGAATCAGCCCTGGATGCGCTCATGCTCGCATGGGCCGTTCTCCTTCAAAGACAACGAGGAGATGACAGCCGCGTGGAGCAATTCACCTGGGGTCACAGGTCACTAGGCGGTACCGAGACACCTGTGCGCTTCTCCCTTTCGGCCCTTGGCCTGGAGCTGAGCAGGACGGGAGAGCAATCTATCTCAGCGTCTCTCGAAGCCGTAAAGACGGCCACCGCCAACATTGCCAGGCCGGGACTCCTTTATTTATTCTTCAATGACGAGGCAGATGCGCCACCGTCCTCTCAAAAAGATGCAAGCTCAAACGTAAGTTGGACCTCAAACAGCACATTCGCTCAAGACATGAACTCACAAAACTCCAGTGGTCCTTCCAGCTTGGCGTCACCAGACAAGCCGAGACACTCACTCTCCAGGGAATATGGCCCAGCAACAGCACCAAAGCCGATGCTCTCACAGCCCAACAGGCAACTTACAGACTGGACACCTTCATTGAGTTGTTCACCACCATTCTTGAGTCACCATCTGCTACCATCTCATCCCTTCTCGACCCCCTTCCCCGTGACCTCGAGCAAATATGGGCCTGGAATGGCGACCTTCCGCCCCTAATCGACCGCACGATGCAAGATATCATTTCCGAGCAGGCAGCCGCCAACCCAGGCAAGCTCGCCCTGTCCTCCTGGGACGGTGAATGGACCTACGCCGAGCTCGAACTCTTGTCAACCCGCCTTGCCCACCACCTCTGCTCCCTCGGCATCAATGTTGGCATCAACGTCCCTCTGTGCTTTGAGAAATGCCGTTGGACCATTGTCGCTCTCCTAGCCATCATGAAAGCCGGTGGCGCATTTGCTCTCACAGACCCCACCAGCCAGCCCGAGGGCAGACTGCGCGTCATGGTCGAACAGACAGGGGGAAAGGTGGTTCTGGCTTCCTCTTCCCAAACCGAGCTCGCCCACAAGATTCTCCCCGAAGGTGGCCAAGTGGTCACCGTCTCCGAGCAGCTCTTTGAGTCCTTCGCAAAGTCCGACAATGATGATTTGCCAGCTCTCCCCGTAATTCCCACCGTCACCTCCCCACTTTACATTCAGTTCACCTCCGGCAGCACAGGCAAGCCCAAGGGCGTTCTCGTTTCGCACGCCAACTTCACCTCTGGCGCAATACCCCGTGCCAAGGCTGTTGGATACAAGGCTTCAACCAAGTGCTTCGAGTTCGCCAGCTATGCCTTTGACGTCAGCATCGACTGCATGCTCTGCACCCTCGCCATGGGGGGCACCATCTGTATTCCCTCGGATGCGGACCGGATGAATGACCTCGGCGGAGCCATCAGGGCCAGCGGCGCAAATATGGCACACATGACGCCCAGCGTCGCGCGTGTTCTGGATCCAGCGGTTATTGCCGACTTGGACGTGTTGGGTCTCGGCGGTGAGGCTGTCTCGGCTGCTGACGCTGCGGCTTGGAGCAAGGGCAAGACGAGCGTGATCATTGCGTATGGTCCTTCCGAGTGCACCGTCGGCTGCACGGTTAACAACACATTTGCCAAGAATAAGAATGAGAGGAAGCTGTTCACTACCGGTAACATCGGAAAGGGTGTTGGTGCCGTGGGCTGGATTGTTGACCCCGAGGATCATGATCGTCTTGTTCCGGTCGGATCTGTCGGTGAGCTGCTGGTTGAAGGACCTGTTGTTGGCTTGGGGTACCTTGGAGAAGCTGAAAAGACTGCCGAGGTGTTCATTGACGACCCGGCGTGGTTGATTGCTGGACACGGAGCTACTGCTGGAAGACCTGCCAAACTTTACAAGACTGGCGATCTGGTCAAGTACGATCCTGATGGATCGGGAGACATCGTCTTTGTGGGACGCAAAGATGCCCAGGTCAAGCTCCGTGGTCAACGTGTTGAGTTGGTCGAGATCGAGCACCACCTCCGGCACCACCTCCCTAGCGGCATCAAGATTGCCGCCGAGGTGATCAAGCCCTCAGGAGCTGAGCCTACTCTGGTCGCATTCTTGGCCGAATCCGACACCAAGAGCGGCGCATCGGTAGCCGCCGAGGCCGCTGGCGAGGAGGAGGTCACCTTCTCTGAGGACTTGCTGGCAGTTTTGGCTGGCATCGAGGAGAAGCTCTCTGTTGACCTTCCCCGGTACATGGTTCCCGCCACCTACATCCCTATTCGTGCGATGCCCGTTCTCCCCTCAGCAAAGATTGACAGGAAGAAACTTCGTGCTATCGGTGCTGCCATGACCCGTGAACAGATTACCGGGAGCTCAAGGAGGAACAAGAGTACAGAAGGCGCCGCGCCTTCAACAGATATGGAGCGTCTGCTTGAAGGCGTCTGGAAGTCACTGCTTGGTGAGCAGGTCAGCATTTCGGCGCAGGACAGCTTCTTTGCTCTCGGCGGTGACTCCCTCAGAGCCATGAAGCTTGTACCTGCCGCTCGAGCCGCCGGCGTTAACGTTACTGTCGCCGACGTCTTCCGCTATCCTGCCCTGCGCGATATGGCCATTGTCGCCAAGAAGATCTCATCTGAGGGTGGTGGCTCTGCCAACGAGATCGCCCCATTCTCCCTGATTTCCAAGGACTGGTCAGCTTCCGCTGCGCGGGCAGAGACGAGCAAGCTGTGCGACATTGATGATGCTGATGTTGAGGATGTTTACCCATGCACGCCCCTTCAGGAGGCTCTCATGGCTTTGTCGGCCAAGGTCAAGGAGGCCTATGTCGCCCAGCGCGTGCTCAAGATGGATAACGCCGAGTCAGCGAAGAAGTTAAAGGACGCCTTCGAGGCCATTGCTGCCGACTCTCCCATTCTTCGCACTCGCATTGTCCAGGTGTCTGACCAAGGTCTGATGCAAGTCCTCGTCAAGGAACCCATTGCATGGCGCTCGGCAACCTCTCTCGCACGGTATCTTGAGATGGACCGTGACGAGGAGATGGGCCTCGGCAAAAAGCTTGTACGCTTTGCCATGATTCGTGAGGGACCGGTGTTCCATTTCGTCCTGACCATGCATCACGCTCTCTATGACGGATGGTCAATGCCCTTGGTCGTTGATCGTGTCAACCAGGCTTACCAGGGCGTCACCCCTCGGAAGCCTGCTGCCGAGTTCAAGCACTTCATTGACTATCTTAACAACCGTTTGGATCGTGCGGGGTGCGATACTTATTGGCGCGAGCAGCTTGACGGAGCTAATGGTGTTCAGTTCCCTCGTCTTCCGTTCGAGGGTTACCAAACTCGGGCTGATTCGCTTCTCGAGGTTGATATCAAGCTTGACGGGCGACGAATTCCATCTCTTCCAGGTGCCACTGTCACTCTCGCTACCGTGGTCCGCGCTGCCTGGGCCCTTGTTGCATCTCAATACTGCAGCGGCAACAGCGACATTGTGTTTGGCGAGACTCTCACCGGCCGTAACGCCCCGATCGTTGGCGTTGAAGAGATCGAGGGTCCTATGATCACTACTGTTCCCGTTCGTGTGATCATCGACCGCGAGGCCACCGTTGAGCAGTACCTCCAGACCATTGCCGAGCAGATCGTTGGACAAATCCCTTATGAGCACGCTGGTCTCCAGCACATCCGCAAGCTTAGCGACGATGCCCTTCAAGCTTGCGAGCTTCGCACTGGTTTTGTGTTACACCCTGCGGCTGGCGAGGTGGCTGCTGACGAGAAGACTCCCGCCAACGGTCTTGTGCCTGCTGGCGATGGAGAGGCGGCCCAGGAGGCTCTCAAGTTCAACACCTACGCGCTCATGCTGGTGTGCTCGCTTTCTGTTGATGGCTTCTTCGTCATGGCCAGCTTTGACTCCAAGACCGTTGACAAGGCAACCATGGAGCGCGTGTTGGAGCAGCTCCGCAATGTTGTGTACCAACTCTGTGAGGCCGATGCAAAGCAGGCCAGGGTTGGTGATGTGCAGTGCTTGACTGATGCCGACAAGACTGAGCTCAAAAATTTGAGCAAGAAGGTCAAGCTGACTGGATCTGATCTCAAGGATCTCGGATTCGATGAGAATGATCTCGATGGCGCGTGGATTGCGGATGCAGCCGACTTCAAGCGGCCTTCTCCTCGCGGCGCTATCGGCGAGCTCATTGTTGCAACCAAGAAGGAGCTTGCCGCTCCCGCCGTTGCGGTTGAGAGGCCTTCCTGGCTCGCAGGAGTTCCGGAAGTTGCACGTGTTTATCGCACCGGCCGCCTGGGAAGCTTTGAGTTTGACACTCCCACGCTCAAGGTCCTTTCCAAGTCTGCCCAGATCAAGCCCGACTTCACTGTTCACAAGAAGAAGGCTACTTCCTCGACTGGCCCCGCCATCTCAGCCACTTCGTCCAAGCAAAAGACTTTGAGAGGCATCTGGAGCCGCCTACTCAAGATCGATGAGGACAAGATCTTCCTCGGCGACAGCTTCTTCAACCGTGGTGGTGACTCGATTACCGCCATGAAGCTTGTCTCCGAGGCCCGTCAGCTCGGCATGCAGCTCAGTGTTGCCCAGGTGTTCGCGAACCGCACTCTGTATGACATGGCCAATGTCATGCAACCAGCACCCGTGGCCGCCGTTCAGAAGCATGGGTCGGCCAAGCCCCAGGCCAGAAAGGATCTCTACCAGCCTTTCTCTCTCCTTCTCAGCTCCTTCATGGGCCGTCTCCAGGACTCGCTCGAGAACAGGAAGTGGAGAATTCTAGATGTGCTTCCCGCCAGACCACTTCAGGAGGTTGCCGCCAGGGGTACCGTCGAGCTTCCCCGCTTCTCAATTCGGTACGAGCTGATGCATTTCGAGGGCATGGTCGACAAGAAGCAGCTCTTCCGTGCCTGCCAGGAAGTTGTCGCCCGCAATGAGGTCCTCCGCACAGTGTTTGTTCGCCTCGACGGTACCTGCTACAGCGTTGTCATCGACAACCCCTTTACCGTCCCAATCGTCGAGTACGAGATTGATGATGACGTCGAGACCTTTGCCGGCCAGCTCTCCCGCCTCGACGCCCAGACCAAGATGCCCTACGGCTCTTCCTTCGTCAAGTGGTTCTTCGTCACCAACGGATCCAAGTGCTCTCTCGTCTTCCGCCTCTCCCACGCTCAATATGACGAGATCTGCCTTCCCATTTTCCTCAACCAGCTGCAGGAGCTCTACCAAGACCCTGACTCGGTCTCCCCCTCTTACCCATTCTCCACTTTCGTCAACCACGTCATTCAGGATGCCGTCCCCGCCGCTGTTCCATACTGGCGTGACCTCCTCGATGGCGCCAAGGGCATCTCGATCCTCAAGCCCGATACACCCGTGACCGACCGCCGTCACTTTGCCATCCACCGTCCTGTCGACATTTCAGCCCGCAGCCGCGACGTAACAGTCGCCACTCTTCCCTCCGCAGCTTGGGCCCTGACCTTCGCCCGTCTCCTGGGAGTCAACGACGTCGTCTTCGGTGAAGTTGCCTCGGGCCGCGGCGGCGACGTCCCCGGTATTCCCGACGCAAACCTCATTGCCGGCCCCTGCTGGCAGTACGTACCCACGCGCGTCAAGTTTGACGGTTCCATCCGCACGGGCCATGACCTTCTCGAGTCACTCCAGACTCAGCACATGATGACTTCGCAGCACGACTGCATGGGCCTGACTGAGATTGTACGGAGCTGCACGGATTGGGATCCCAAGGAGGTGACGTGGTTCGACACGGTGGTGCATCAGGACGTCGCGCACGTCGAGACGCTGTCCTTCTTGGACATGAGGGCCAAGTTTGAGACGATTTATGCGTACGAGGAGCCGCTGAGGGAGTGGAAGATTCAGGCGTTTTACGATGCCAAGGTGGAGGCGCTGACGATTGAGATTATCACCTTTGAGTCGTGGAAGGGACACGCGGTCGAGTTGTTGGATAAGGTTTGCGAGTCGTTGGTGCAGTTGGTGCAGAGGCCGGAGGAGGAGTTAAACATCGTTTAATGGGGGGTGTGAATTCTTGTGTATATGTTTATCTTTGTATTATTTTGTTTTTGATGGATTTTTGGGGGGGCTGTTTTGGGGGTCTTGGAAAATTGCAGTTTTGGATAGGTTTAAGGGGGTAATATGGATTTCGGTCTTTTTTTTTTTTTTTTTTTTTTTGGTTTTTAATTTTCAATCAAATTGCAATTTATTTATTTGTTTGTTTGCAGTTGTTCAAGCTCATCAAGGCATGTGTCGAAGGGGAGGTCCTTCTCCTCAAGGAGTTAAGAGGACTTGACATGACAGAATTTGGGACTTCGTGTTACACATGGAACCCTAACCTATTTTCACATCATTTAATTTGACAGATGCGAGGCTCTCCCTGAACTGAATACCCAAAATGTCCGAGCGGGATTGCGGGAAGGGCAGTGTTCGATCATGTTGTGTTGCACAAACCCCCTTTTTTAGGAAGAGCCTCATTGGCCTTGGGGGCTGCAATTGCTAATACAGGAGAAGCAGATGAAAAAAGGAATCTAGGTGCCCATCCATCCATCCATTTTTAATATTTCCTCTTTCCCTCTTCTTCTTCTTCTTCTCTCTGTTAAATTGTGCGGATCCCAGCGTCTATCGAGAGCACCATGCTACTATCATCACTCACACGACTCCAGCTGGCCTTGTGGCTTCAAGTTGTATCCATCCTCCTCCCAAGTTCAGTCTCAGCACAAGCAATCACAAGCATCTTACCCAACTTCAAAGGGTATTACCGCGTACCAGAGAATGGAGCTAGTATGTTCCGAGACGTCCTGTCACCACGATGCTGTGTTTGTGGTCCCTGGACTGCTAGTAATTAAACTAACACCTTGCTCTTCTTTTCACAGCCTGGACAGAAACATGCACCCGCTCAAACGAAATCCTCTCCACCTCGGGCGCCTACGCCCGCTGCTGCACCTCCGGCGTGCCGAATTGCAATTTTCGGACGGCGTGTGATTCCCAGTCTTCGATTTTGAGGTATATGTTGTTTGATGGGCCTAGGTGGTGGTGAGTTTTTCCCCCTATTAGTCATACCAAATATCTTTTTTTTTTTTGTTCCTTTTTCTTTTTCTTTTTTTTTTTTACTTTTTCAGTGGTGGTACTAAGTGTGAGTTTGAGTACGTATGTGCTGATGTTGACCGAGTAAAAAAGCGCAACAGGATACCACTGCGTCACCACCACCATATACGCGAGCTATCCCTACGCGTGGAAGAGCTGGATGGACTACGCCTGTGATACTGGACCGGAGGATGTTACGCTTTACAGGGAGATGAGTTCGACCGTTACTACGACTACGACCACGACCACGAGGGTTTCGACTCGGAGCGGTACTGGTACTGCTACGTCTACGCCTACGCCTACTTCAATACCATTTGATCAACAAGAAGAGGGGGGAGGGGTCAGTATGGGGAGGAAAAAGAAGAAACCAAAGAAGGGGTTGATTGCTGGTGTGGCTGTCGGCGGGGTTGTTGGGTTCGGGTTGGTTGCGGGGTTGGTTTGGTTTTGTATCTGGATGAGGAGGAATAAGATGAAGAAAGAAGGGGAGGGAGGGTCGGTGGTGAGGGAGCCGCTTGTTGCGCCTCAGCCTTATGTTATTGAGAGTGGAGGGCAAGCTAATAATGGTGGTGGTGGTGGGTTGGTGTATCCTGGATTTGGTGGAGTGGGCAAGGAGAACCTCCACGGTGTGCAGGTGAAGGTTGGGGAGAGGGAGTGAAGAGTTAATTTTCATGTTCTTGGTTGTTGGAAAACAATTTGTAGTGCTGTTTAGATTATTATGGTGGTCGAAGTGGTTTGAAGAAGGGCGTGAGGTAGATGTTGATTATTATAGACCTGCTGACGTGTGAAAGAAGTATCCGATTCCCAGATGACTCTTTCTTTTCTGTCAGGATGAATTGCACGTTTTAAGCACGCCTGAATAATGGACTGCAGCCTACATAGCCGTAACTCAGTGTAATACAGTAGGTAATTGTTTGATAGTATAGGAAACTTGAATAGCTGAAATCTGTTCTAAAGCATCCTCAACAAGCCCTATTTTCTGACCTTCCTATCCAGGATTGCCGAGTTTATTTCCAGAATGGCCTTCTTGCCAACAGTTCACATGTAAATTCGAGTAAAGAAGACAATTTTGAATCCATCCCACAAACTGCCCCAATCACTTCCTAACCTTCGACTGCTGAACGCTAATTTCCGAACGAAGAAAATTTGAATTGGCGACGAGTGCCTTATTCCTAAGTACTTACCGGTTTCCACAACACACCCGCTTCTTCCACGAATAACTCTTCAACATCCTATCCCCACCACTGGCCTTAATCCGCCCCTCGTCCCAGAAAATATACCCCCAACACCTGGGCACAAGCCCAATCTGGCGACGAGTGCTTGTGTTGAACCAAATATCCCAAAACTCGGGATCGTCCTTCGGCAAACTGGCAGGCAGCCGTTGGCTCTGCGGATTATACGCCCAACCGGCTGGAGCCTCCAAATCAGGAACGATGGCCCCCAGAGCGGTGATTGCGTGTTCCTTATTGTAAACAGGGATCCTATTCGTTGAACTCCATCTGGGAATGCGGAAGGGTTCAGAGACGATTCCGTCAAAGTCGAACGATTCGGGCAGCGCAGAGACAACGAAAGAGATTGGACTAAGACCGCGAGGGAGAAATACTTCGCGACTGCGAACGAAGCTTACCCATTCCTCGAGACGAGACCCGGGCAGACGGATGGTGGTGACTGTCTCAGCGGGCGCCCCTTGATACCATTTCCAGATGCTTTCTGCGAGGTCGTATAGGAACATCTCGATGGTTAGGACCTGTTCGATCTCCCAACCCTGGAGCTGGGCGCAGAGACAGGCATAAAAGGGAACAAAATCGGTTTCGCCGGATGCGAACTCGCCTTCCCGGTGGTTGAGACGGTATAGAGCGCAGACGATGTGGTACTGGTAGAGGGCGGCCGTGATTCTTGATCGCTCGGCGACGGTTGCGAGGTGGGAAGTGAGGTTGAGGGTGCCGCACTGGGCAGCAGCGGAGGATGCGGAACTTTGGGTTTGTTGTCGGTCGAAGTTATTTGACGCCCAGGCGATGAAAACTGGAATGAGAGGCTCGACGGAAGTTCGATGGAACTTGATCAGGCTGAGCATGATGTCGGGAGGCTGGTTGGCGAGCAGCTGCCGGTTGGTAGTGTGGCTGGTGTTTGAGCGCATCTCGTAGTATTCGACGAGCGCCTTTTCGACTCCCTTCATTAGCTGGCCCCATGGCAAGTTGCCAAGGGCGAGGGAAGTGATGGCATCGCTAGTGGCTGAGCCTAGGGCCGTCGCAAAGGTTACCGGTAACAGAACCCTCTTCCTGGCTCTCCATTGCCCGAGGAAAAGTCGTGATGCGCGGATGAGGTTGAAGAGATCATCGCCGAGTGGTACGTTTGACAAGATGATAGAGATGATCTCGTTCGGCAGCTTATCGAGGCTGAATGGTTCGGCCATTTTTTTTTGTGATGGTTGTCGACTGGAGGCTGTTGACGTCTGTGAGCAGAGCTGGTTTTTTTTCTTCTTTTTTTCCCTTTTTCCCCCCTCTTTTTTTCCCCTCTTTTTTCCCTTTTTTTTCCTACTTGGGATGAAAGCGGTGGAAATTTACGTGACGGCGAGACGGAACCTGGGGAGTCAAGAGGCCACGTCAATACGAAGAAACTGGAAGCCTCAAACTCAAAATCGATCCGTAATTGGAAAAGGCTGGCTCATTCCAAAAGGTTAAACCATTTATCAGTTGCAAATTTTGTGTTTTAGATAATGATGATAGGTAAAGATAAGACTCAGGGCATTTCTCCGACAGAAAGTTTGCACGGAACTTTGTAGTTACCTCTCGCCTTTTTCTAAAAAAAAAAAAAAAACGAAAAAAAAAAGAAAGAAAAGTAAAACGCGCCAAGTTCGACTCCCCTTCACCTTCGGACACAGCATCAACATTTCGACATCACCAGCGACATAGCGCCATCATGGGTCAAAGACATCATCATCGAGTCGAACCAAGGGCCCCGGCACGGAAACCCAACTCCAAGACGTGCCTCGCCCTGCGCCCGGACGGTTGCCCATGTGGCTGGCCTACCGTCATCGAGGCCATGGCGACCGAGGGTGCCTCACAGAAAGAGATGGAACTGTCAGAACGCCTTCGACAAATGAACCTTGTGGGCGGGCGCGGATGATTGTGCCAGTTTCATTAACTGTCGGGAACTGGTAAAAAAAAGAGATCAAAGAGGACAGGCGTCTTTTCAGCTCGATTTTCCACGATCAAGAAGAGAAGAAAACTGGTGACCCATACAAAGTTCCGACAGACGCCGAGAACCTTGTCAAAAATTATAATCAGTGGTATAGCAGCTATGCACCCGTTACTACACAAGAATTCTTTTGCCTGAGAGGGTAGCTAACAACCCTGAACCTGCAGTCTCGACCCGGCTCTGAAATGAATTCTAACATCCGAGTCACGTCACAGAGTCGAGTCACGTCACAGAGTCGAGTCACGTCACAGAGTCGATTCCACCAACACAGAGCCCAAACCAAACACCGGACCTGGCACGGAGTTGAGCTCAACAGCGGTCAATCCCGCCCCGATTCGCGCCTGGGATTTACTGATGGACCTCGGCGAGCGATATATGTCCAGGTTTTATTTTGAGTCGCCTCCACCTCAGGCGGCTTTGGAAGAACCAAAAAAGTGGACAGAGCACCTACGGGCAGTCTGGAACCTTCTACGTAGCCATGTTTCTGCGCTACGGGAGTTCTTCTCATACACATGTACCTGTCTCTGGTTCACGCAATCAACATACAACGTAGGTTGAAAGCTAACGCGGCTGGGGGGTTCCGCAGTCGTTTATGAAACCGATGTACGTTCAGGATCATGGGAGAGAACGCTGAATCGAAATCATCCACGTTTCGTTTTGGGGAAATTGTCTCTCTGAACGTTTTGGCTGGGCGAGTTTGCAACTTGTTGACCGTGACAACTTTGTAAGTCAAGCTACCTCATTTCATGTACAGTATCTAATGTACATGCATGTATGTTCTATAGAAGCGATATTAGCGAGATATGATATAGCCAACGGGAGCGATAAACAAACTTAGAAGTAGGTGTGTCAATTGCGTCACTGGAATAGTGTGAATTTGTGTAAGCCGCCTCCAGCGCGACGAACGCCTATCTTCATACATTATGTAACGGGTTTGCAAGGAACCCCTTTCAGAAAATGCGAGTACATCTCTGATAGGTTCGGTCAAGTCACGCATACTTGTCCAAAATACCCTCAACAGCACGAATATTCTCCCGCCAGTATTCCCTTGCTTCCTCCTCTGGAAGGTCCTTGGGTCGCCATTCAGGCTTCAGGAAGAGCCCGAATCTGAACCACTCCAGAAACACTTGGGTAGATTCGCTATCAAACCACGACTTCTTCCACTGGGGAATAGCGTTCCAGAATGCCTCTCGGAGCTCAGCGGCGCGTTCATATTCTGGACCAAACCCGTTTGCTGCCGACTTGCGAAAGAGCATTTCGATGATGCGGTACTGTGACGCAAATGGTGCGCTGGCGACAAACTCCCAATCAATGACAGCTTGGATGTTTACGGGCGAGTGATCGGATACGATGACGTTGTGAGGTCCCATGTCTGAATGTATTGCAACAACAGGGATGTTTTCGACAACGGAGGGGATCATGTTGGTGTCCATGCGGTTATTTATGAAGTCTCTGATTCGTTCGAGATGTTGCTCCTTGTATTCCTCAATGCCTTGTTGTTTTTCGAGGGCGACAAGCGAGGACTTGATGTATGCTTGGAGGTACTCGCGGACGGAGGAGAACGGGCCGCCCAAACTGTAGTGGCGATCTGGTCCAACGCTGAGATGAATGGCGCCGGCGCCATCAACGTCAGAATTAGCTTCGGCGATAAGCTCACCAATCAGGCGAGGTTCAGGAAGTGGGATGCTCCAACAAGCTTGGAATGCGCATGCCATTTTTCGAACAAAAACGAGCCTTTCTTCGTGAGATAGACTCGGGTACACTGCTGAAGCCACCGTGCCCTGTATGAGCCGTGTAATCTGCCTTCCCATGCCTGTGGCATCCTGTCGACTCCTTTCTCCCGGAATCGGGTAGGCGGGAGGTACTGGTAAGATTTTCGGGTCGACTGTTTTGGAAACCAGAATCATTAGCACATCCATGGACGCGACGTTGCCATGGTGGCGTAATTGGACCACGTAAACATCTTGGGCGTTCTCGTGAACCGTGACCTTGTACGATATGCTGAGTGCACCATCGGTAAATCGGGTCGAGGACGCGAGGTGCTGGCCCGTGGCCGACAGAATGACCTCTACCAGCTCTGTTTCTGAGAGCTTAATAAGTTCCGGAGGGGAGATTGCCCTTGATCGCCGGTCGATTTTAACCAAGTACCTATCGACGGGAACAGGAGGCCCGTCGATGTCTTCGAGAGCCGCTGACCAGATGAATGTGGTGGGCGTCGTTTCGATCAGCGCGTACCCCACGCCTTTCTCGTTTGGAGAACCGAGCGCGCCTTTGAACACGAAAGCCAAGAGGGCCGACACGGCTTCATCTTTGGTCATTAGCTCGTCCGGCATGATGAGAGATGATGAGCAGAAGAAGTTGTTTATTCTTGCAATTTGGAAGGGATCGGGTGCGGGGAAACCTTGGAAGTGCACCAAAAGGCTGCGTGCAGCAGTGGGCGGGGTGAGAAGTTGCCAGGAGGGAAGTTGGGACACACGCGTTGGTCAGTTCCGTTTAGACACTATATACTCATCACTTTATCTTTATCCTTTATCCCGACTCTACGACTACTTCTTCCCCCACAAATCACCCCACCACTCTTTCAACCCATATCTCGGCTCTTTACTCTCCCAAACCCTCGTCGCCTTTCCATCCCCTCCTAATCCACCCAAAATCCCCTTTCTTTTACTCTCTCCGCCAAAGGGATAATCGACCAACGATCTCGTCGGCTTCGAGTCCCTCATCCTTATTTCTTCAGCAACCTGGGGAGCTACATCTGCAAAACAGTTCTTTAACTCCCTCTCCAGGGAGAAATAGGGTTTCTTGGCTAGTTCTGGTGCCATGAGATTATAAGACCGAGTGATAGCATTAAGGTTGGAGATGGCGAGATTGTGGTAGGCCGCTTCAGTTTGGAGCCAGGCCGAATCTCGGAAGGGACGGACTGTTGGGATGTCTTCCTCTGGTTGCTCGGGCTGGGATTGAGGTTCATGTTGAGAAGAGCCGTCTTCCCCGGCGGCGGCAGATTGCTGCTGCCGCATCTTAACCATCACAGGATCGTCCGTCGAATTCGACGGCACAGAAATTTGATCCAGATTCCTTCGTCTCGGGTTATGCACAAGCTCAGCGCGTGCGTATTCCTTCGCCCTTACGACCTTGGCTTCCAAAGTCCCGCCCTGAGAGGAAATAATCCTCGCAGCATGACGTCTCCAGTCCTGCCGAAGCCGAGCCCGAAAAACCTGGGCGGCTTTGAGCAGCTCTTGTTGTTTCTCAATCCAGGGAGGAACGATGTCCTGGCGTTTGATCATCTTGTTCATGATGTATTCGGTCGTGTCGATGAAAGGGTTATCTGCTCTTGCGTCTCTTTTGACTCCCTTCCCTCGGGGAATATTCTTGAATTGTCCTCGAGCAATCGCATTCTCGATCCTTTCGTTTGCCAATGCCGCCAGTCCGGAAAGTGTGTTGGGCATCGCGCGCGCATTTGGCTGGAAGCGCTCACGAAATTCCTGCCGCAATTCTTCTCTCTCCTTTTCTGTTAATCCAACATCATTCTTTATTCCCATATCGGTATACGCCGCTGCTCTTTCTCTCGCGTCGGCGACCTTTTGTCCCGTGTTCCTGGCTGGATCTCTCCGAAGGCGCATATCGATCACTGGGCTCGGTATCTTTGGCTTTCCTCGAAGACCATGCGCCAATGGTTTGCGCGCATCCTCCAGCATGCGCAGCACTGCATCCTCTTGTGATTCCTCGCCCGTCCATGCGCGCGAGGTGGCTGTTGCGCGGGTACCTTCCCCTGCTGCTGCTGGAAGGCGGGAGTGGATATTTGCCTCGATAAATGCGCTGGAGTGTTCGGTCTGGAATTTGGCGTCTGATATTTTGGAGAGAAGTCTTTCCTTCAGTTCGGAGGAGAACCCGGCATCTTCGATTGCGCGCTGCCCTGCTCGGCCGCCTGTAAACAGAGCTTCTTCGGTGGCTTCTTGGAGACGGCGGGTCATGGCGCCGCGTTCAGGTTCGGGGTCTGGAGGCTTGGGATTTCGGGAATCGTCGTGGGTTGAGGAGGCATTGTCACGAGAGGAGGAAGTGGGGGACGGGTTGGCCGACTGCGATAGGTAACGCTGGGCGCGTGAGAGCGCTGTCTGAGGTAAAGATATTAATCGCATCGCGCGTATGCAACGACGACAAATAAAAGGATTTGGTGCCATCCTCAACCTTCAACGGCC
This sequence comes from Cladorrhinum sp. PSN332, assembly GCA_033297175.1. Classification (NCBI taxonomy): domain Eukaryota; kingdom Fungi; phylum Ascomycota; class Sordariomycetes; order Sordariales; family Podosporaceae; genus Cladorrhinum; species Cladorrhinum sp. PSN332. Next base: position 29,509 of record MU858949.1, read on the forward strand.
AAGGGGCGAAACATGTTGATTTTATTTTTTGAACATTTCCCGGAGGTCAATGACGAAACCCGGAGATAAGGCACAGTAATCTGCACTGTTTGCGCCCAAATGCGAACTGTGACCATGGATGTTTTCCACTGAAACATGCGCTGAAGATGCTTGCCGAGGAACCGCTGAACCAACCAAACCCCACCAAAGCAATAAAACTGAAATGCATCGCTTCATAACTCCATCTATCTAATCGTCTATATACGCATATACAAAGAAAATATCATGAGACTTTTATCATCCCGCCCGTCTAATTGCTCGATTGTCTTGACTCCTCCTCCTCCTCGTCCCTCCCGCTCCCCGACTCGACCGGCAAGGGCTCATGCTTGTGAAGCTTGATGTTGATAAACATGGCAAACAATCCGAAATCGTACGCCAATCTCAGCGCACCAGCGACAACATAGGCGATCCAAAACCTATTGTTGTCGGCCAAGACGCCCGTTATGCTGGGACCTGTCGTCGACGCCAAAGTCCTCAACACGCTCGTAATTCCTAGCACAGCTGTGCGCTCATCAGGTCTTACGACAGCAGCGATCAAGGCCGCCCGAGGAGCCTGGTCCATGTTGTTGAGCCCAACTCGCAAAAGAAGCAGCCCAAAAGTGAGCGACACCGTCTTGGGAAACGGGAACAGCAAAACGGCAGTTGACGAGGGGATGTGCGTGAACACCATGGTGTTGACGAGCCCGATGTACCTCGATAAAGGCCCCGAGAAAATGGTCGAGAAACCACCCAGGAGGTAGCTGACCGACAACATGTAGCCAAGCGTCGACTTGGGAACGTGGAACTTTTGGTCGATGTAGTAGGTTGTGAGTGACATACTGACCATACCGTCGGCCAGAGAGTCGACCATCAAGAGGAACCACAGGACCGAGATGATAGCCAGCGTTTCTCTCGAGATTTGGGAAACCCAGCTCGTCTTTTCTTTCTTTGGAGTTGGTGTCTCTGACGAGTCCTGCCCATCGGTGAGCAATGGCTCATTCTCTGCATTCTGCGTCTTGGGAGCTTTCTTAAGCTCACAATCGCTCGACAGCATGAGACTGAAGACCAAGTTGACGGTTCCCATGATGGTATACAGCCAAAAGCACCCATGATACGCATCCAGCAATGTCCATCCATCTCTGGCCATCAGCCACTCGATGATGCGTCCCGACATTGCTGTCCCCGCTGCCGATCCGAGACTTGAAGTGGTGACATACCACACCAACACGTCTGCTCTTGTCGCCGGCGTTGTGAGTTCCGAAGCCACGGATTCCTCAACGGCTCTGAACGGTCCAAAGTCCCCGCCTGTGGCGCTAATAACGCCCACGACGGCCGCCGCCAAAAGCACCCAGTAGTTCTCGCACAGCGCAAATGTTGTGCCTGACATGATCATCAGGAGTGATCCCATGAACAGTGTCCGTCGACGTCCCACGCGGTCGGCGACGAGTGTGAGAAATAGCGAGAGGATGACATCGCCGAGGAGGGTCAAACTCATAAACAAGCCGATGTTGGAGTCGGAAAATTTGAGCTCGGCGAAAAATAATGCGAGGATGAGACTGCTAGCGCCGTATGCAAACATGCGACAGCTTCGAGAGAGGATGACGAGCCAGGCGTCGGGGCCTGTGTTGTAGACTGAGCGGAGGCCAGACTCCCGCAGGGCCGAGTGGCCTATTCGACTGAGTGATATCATCTTTGAGGAATCTGACCGAAAAAAAAATGCCAAAGTTATCAAGATGGCAATGCTTTTTCTTTATATTCATTGTTTACATTTTTTTCTTGTCGCCGAAAAATCTCGGAGCCGAGCCGAGAGAGCCGATTAGCGGGGCCGGTTTCGGCACCGTTGCGGACCCACATGATGCAATCAATCAATCGGCAAGAATGCTCCATTCGGCCACACTGCCAGCGTCCTCAATTTCCTTGGCCTCTTTGACTTTTCGGCCATTTCGTGTTTGCGAGCAGAAAGCTCGGAATTGAGTTTTATGTACCATCTGCATTCATTCCGCTGAATCCAACAACAAGATAAGCCTCCCTCGGCAACCCTTACTGCCTCCCCTTGATCAAATCGGCAGCCTTCTCAGCAACGGCATAAACAGTCTGACTGGTAGTGCCCCCGACTATGGTAGGCCAAACGCTCGTATCAACCACACTTAGCCTCCCAACGCCATAAACCAACAACCCCTCGTCCACCACCCCTCCCCATGCCCTGGGCATCCTAGCTGCCGTCCCGACGGGGTGAAAAACGCTGGGGACGACGTTCTCTCTGATCCACTCTCTCAGTTTTGCGTCTGTGCCGTATTCTGCCGTTCCCGGACTTGTTTCCCTCGCTCCGTATCTGTGCAGCTCCGACTCGGGAGAAGTAAAAAACCGACGGACGAATTTGATGTTTTCGAGGATCAGTTCCACGTCCAAGGGGTGCGACCCGAACCGGTAGTCTACTATTGGTTCCGTGTCGAAAGGGTGGGTGGTGTTTAGCTTGACCGTGCCCCGGCTGAAGGTGTGCATTAGTTGCGGTCCTGCTTGGGAGATATTGGTGATGCCCATTGCGAGGGTGGAGAACTGTTTTGATTTTAGGGCGGCGGTATAGAGGCGGTGTTGTTGGGCGTAGCCTTTGATTACGGTCGGGTGGGTGTCCGGGGGTAAGTATTGGGTCGGGTTTTGGGCCGAGTAGAAATCGGATAGGGAGAGGTAGCGGCTGGGGGCCGTGACGGGGAGGCCGATTGTTAGGAGGAGGCCGTAGCCGAAGATTGATCGGATTCCGGTGGGGAGGCCGGGGATTGTGATGTTGGGGGTTGGGGTTGGCGTTGTTACTGGGGACGGTTAGAATGATTGAAAAGAGTTCAAGGTTGGGAATAGCCTCGCGATTACTGAATTAGGAAACAAGGTCTTTCGGGGAAACACATTGAATGGTTAAAAAGAAAGAAAAGGGGATGACTGACGATTAAAGACAATAGAAGGGTGGTAGGCGTGGTCTTGGAGGTTGGAGCCTACGCCTGGGAGGTCGACTAGGACGGGGATGTTGGCGGATCGAAGTAAAGGAGCGGGGCCGATGCCGGATTGCTGGAGGATTTGAGGGGTATGGATTGCTCCGGCGGCGAGGATTACTTCCTTGCGCGCTTTGATGGTTCGTTTCTTTGGTTTGGGTCTTCCCTTGGAAGATGAGGAGGAAGAGGAGGATGTGTCGAGTTGACGAGCGCTTACTTCTACTCCTGAAGCTGTTTTACCGTGGAATACTACCCGGTCGACGCGGGTGGCTGTGATGAGGTGGTAATTGGAGCGGTTTAGATCGTCCCAGTGCCCCGTACGGGAATAAGAGCGTGTCTGCACAATGGGTATCTCGGAGCGAGGTTGCCACCAGAGTCCGTTGCTCCCGACTGAGCCATCAATGGGAACATCGATCCCGGGGAAGTTCTTAGCCGCGTTGTAGTAGGTGATGACTCCAGGTTCGTGGCCTGTGGAAAAGCTAGCAAAGATGCTGTGCTTGCTGGTGTTGGTACCGTAGCTGCTGGGGTTGTAGGTCACGTTGTAAATAGCTGCCAGTTCAGGATTAGGGGGCGCTCCAAGTTGGATCCCCTTTTTGAAGTAGGGCAGCAAGCCGTCCCAGTCCCATCCGCTGTTGGATACGCCGGATAATGCGTCCCTGTCGAGTGTCAGTGCCAGTGCCGTTGAAGGTGCGAACTCAAAACAGACCAATGACTGTATTCAAGCTTTGTTCCACGCTGAAAAGCTTGGGCGTTGACAGCTGAACTTCCACCAACAATGCATCCTACACCAACCCAGAACTCCCGATTCTTGAGGTGAACCTGTGGGACTGAGGTGATGTTGTACATGTTGGAAAGGCCTCGGCGACCGTCGGGCTCGAGGATGCCATATTCGACGGCCAACACAGAATCTAACAGAAAGTCAGCAAACGTGAAACCTCTGGTGTAAGTGCTCTCAAACTTACACTTCCCACTCTCACTCAGACGGTCTCCAACGGTGAGTCCCGCCGTCCCAGCACCGACAACGATGTAGTCGTAAACATCCCTTAGGTCGTCATGACCACGAAGGTGAACAGCAGAACCAGGTGCTGCAGCTGTCAAAAGAGGGCCCAAGGCAAGACTGAAGAGCGCTAAAAGAGCCATCTTGAGAGAGCAAAAAGTCCGACAGGACGTCAGCTCAAGATTCTCAAAAAGTCTCACTTTACCCCTCAACTTATACCATTAAATCTTTGCCCGTCTTGGAATCCGAGCCCCCGCTTCCGGATTGCCGTACCGCTTTTCTGCACGGACGTAGACGCTATTGAAGCATATGCCGTGAAGCTGACACGGGGTGGGCCACTGGGGTAGCTTGCAAGCCAGCCACAGGATGCACGCATGCTTGGGGGGTTACACAAATACCACTCCGAGCTGACCGTTGGGAGATTATTTGCCTTGGACGATGTGACGGTGTGCACAAGAGTCCGAGTCACCATTGGCCAATTGTAAATGCAGATTGCTCAAGGGTTCAAATTTTGTTCTGTAAGTCTACCAATTATACCAACTTGGTCCCCGAAAAAAAGGAAATGAAAAAAAAAAAAACAAGACATAATTGAAAAAACTCCGATGAAAATGCTGATGCTGGAAAAAGAGAGAGAAAAGAAAAGTTGGCAAATGTAAAAAATAAAGGGCAAGAAATCCCTTGGCACCACTCTCAAACCTTGACCCCCCCAGCCCTCAACCTCTCCAAAACCTCCCTGCTCCCGATAATCCCGCCTCCCATCCCGTTCCCCCCACCCTGAACCCTCTCAATCCTCATCTCCCCCATCAGCACCAGATGCGCCTCGCACAGGACTCTATAAATCTCTGCGTACTCCACCTCCCCGTTCCACTCGAACCCTTCCGAGCTCCGCCTCGCCACGTCCGCTAGCCTCGCGTGGCTCGACTCGGTCAGATCGCAGTCCACGATCCTGTGCTCTGCCCCCTTGACGGGGAACCTATAAACCACGTGCTTCCATTCCGATCTGCGGATCTCCATCTCGCGCGCGCGGTCGTAGGCTGAGTCCCTCGTCGCGCGGAGCTGGGAGAGGCGCTCCAAGGGAGAATCGGGGACGGTCCAGTTCGTATCGATTGGGGGGGCCAGGTGGGAGGGGGAGAGCAGAGGGAGAGGGGCCGGACGGTGGTGGTGAGACTTGAGATTACGCAGGGTTGAGAGCGGTGGGATTTCTGGGACCGGTGGTTGGGAAGGAATGTCAATTTTGGAAGTAGCTGGCGGGGAGTAAACTGAGGACGCCTTTGTGGAGAGTGCGAGACGCGGGGAGCTGTTGTTGGAGGTGGTCGGTTGTTCGTCTGAGGATTCGGGGTTGGGTGAGTTGTGTGGGGAGGGGTCCAGCTGCATCATTTCGGGGGACATGATTGCGCGGGATTCAAGGCCGTTAGGCATCATGTTGCGGTCTGACATGGGCGGGGAGTTGTAGATCATGGAGTTTGAATTGTTGAAGTTGGTGCTGGGGCGGTAGATTGGGCGGGCGGATGAGACTCCCTCGGAAGAGGTGAGCGGGGACATGGCGAACATGGGGTTTGGAGTGCCGGATGGCTTCATGGTTGCGTTTCCCGTGAGAGGAGGGCTCTGGTATGCCATTGCGGCGGTCTGGAAATCCTGGAAGAGTTTAGGAGATGATCTCTTGCTGATGTGCGCGGGGGATCGCGGAGGCGAGCGGGGCTTGACGTTGCGGTAGCGGGATGGGGCGAGTCTCGGTGAGGGTCTCTTCAAGGGAACCATAAAGAGTTCCTGATCGCTTCGGTTATCGACAGGTTCGATCAAGGGTGCTGACTCGCTGGTGATGGAGCGGGCGTTTGGCTGGTATTCCATTTGTGCGGTTGCAAGAACAAAAAGAAAATCAGTGGGGTAAATACTTTGATGGATGGTGTAATTAATAAGTAGTAGGTGTGAGTTCTATTGTTTCATGATCTGCGTCGATCAGTTCTGGAAGCGAGGAACCTTTGTTTATATGGTTGCATATCGTCAAGAAGGAGCGGTGGTGATGGCCTCTGGCGGCATTGAAGATTCGGTGGTTCTGTCGTCGGTAGCCATGGCGGAGAGATGCGTGACCAAAGGGAAATCTGTTTCTGACCTTTGGACTCTGTGGGCCTGAAACGGGGCAAGAGATAGTGAAATGTATGGGCCGTGCAGCCAAATCCTTATGTTGTTTACAGACGGTGACCTCGATGCGGGCACTCAGATGAAGAGGGCCCTCTTGTAGGAGTACGTCCGATCTCTGACATAACAAGACCGCGGGTCGGTAGTTGGATGTGGGTGTGAAACGAGCCTCCCGTTTGAAACCGCCGCATCTGAAAATCACGAGGCCCGATGTGAGGCCCAAGTGGCAGCGTCTTCCCCGCAAGTGATTCCAAGTTCGGTGTGTCTGTGCCACCATCCCACAGCACCTCGGGGCACCAACAAAAATAAGCATGTTTAGGGGCACAGCATTTGCCCAACCTGGAGACAAACTGATATAAATCCATTGCATTTCTCGTCTTACTTTTTCTTGCAAGACCAAAAATCGGAACCGATTGCCTTCGGGCTTGAACACTTCGGGTCTCTTGAACGTTGGAACTGTCTGGGGGATTTGAGATTTCCAGCTACGTCCAAGAAGGGACTTAAAGAAAGGGCATAACATGACGTGAAAGCGTAATTTTAAAAGACTTTTTTCTATCAGGAATTAAAATATTCCGTCCCTACTTTTATGTGCTCTTCACCTGACATTACATGCTATCAGAAATAATTTCTAGTCTCGTCTGCCTGCGGGTATGGTTTCATGATTACTGAATCAGGAAATATATGTAGTCTTGGAGCCAAAAATAAAAACAAAATATAAAAGAAATATAGAATGCATGTGAGTTTATATGGTTGGTAGGTCTGTTGAGGTGGTGTGCTTAGCAAGCGAGAGTGAGAGGATACACATGTTTGTTAGGAATCCGGCCAAGGTCGTAGCATCCAGTGATTTCGGTTAATGAAGTATCACCCAGCTCGGGTCCTCTTTATGTGTGCTTGAGCAGGTTCAGCCGATGCTTGGTTGATATTTCAAGCATGTGCTACACTGCATTGAGCAGATCACTCGGCCGCGCCCCAAGCCTCATAGCTGATCGAGACATCTTAACTCTTATCTACTCCCTATATTCAAGCTCAGAAATACAGGTTCAGCCATATCCGTCATGCTCGATCTTTACTCTTCTCTCAAGGGTCTAAACCCCCCGGCTTCGTCTCGTCACGCTCCAAGCTTCATCAACAACTTCAGAACTAGAATCCATCGTCTGCACCCTTCAAGTTCATTCCCTGTCGGTATGAGGGGTGGGAGGAGGGGGATAGCAGTGAAGAGGTAGATCTGCTTCAGTTGGCTGTAACAAAAGGGCGGATGGGGCAGCAGCAGAAGCAGCAGCAGCAGCAGTAGCATGAATATGACCAAAACGTTGAGACCGGAGAGCGTGTCAAGCTGTCCACATGAGCAAATTCGCATTGATCCAGGACTTGTCGCCAGTGTGCTCCATTTTGTGGAGCGACTGAGTGACACTCATGATGATATGGGTGATGTTCGTTCATGCCGCATCGGCCTCACCTTCAACCTTTTTAGCGGTTCCCTTGCGCCTTTCCCGACTTCTGCGTCGCCTAGATCTTCTCGACTCTAAGACAAACTGCGGCTTGTCGCGTGGCTGCCAAGATGATGATGGCGGTGATGATGTTGATCCTGGTAGTTTGTATGCGTCGGGCAGTTCGTCATAGGCCTTCGCATGTTGATACATGTTTTCCGAAAGCAACCCGCGACTGTGTATCTCGTTAATCAAGTGAAAATCTGGGCGCATGACATTTTCCGTTAGCCTGGGGTTGTGAATAATATGGTCTCTGATATGACGCATTCTCTGGCGGAACTTTGCGAATCTTGCGTTGGTGTCGATTGGGCGGTCGGCCGCAAAGATATGATCGTCGCAAAACCAGCACATTGAGGTCTCGGGAGCATTATTCCCCAAATGGTCAAGGTGGTGCTGAATCCAGTCTTCTTCGTCGGCTAGTCGGAATGTTTGACTGCAATAAAGAAGGCCTGTAAATTCACACCACAGCGGTCGATTTACTCCTTCTCGGGGGCGCATGACGGCCGAGCGTTCTGACTGATACTGATACAGGTAAGAGTTACTTGTGGCGATCCACGGTTCGAGGGGCCTTTGCGGGTTGTCCAAGCTCGTCAAGAATTTGTGTATCTCATCAGGGTCAACTTCCGCCGTGGTTTCTCCAGGGCTTTTAGTTTTCGGGCCGTGGTTGCCGGCTATCGGTACTGTATCCCATTTTGATAGCAAAGGAAACACTGGCGTATCTTCACTGTACAACAGGGTTTCTGCAGATTTTATAGAGATCATGTCCGCATTCTCGTCTTCGCTGTCATGCAGGCTGTCCCCTTGAATCAGATCCTGAGTGACATCTTTAATCTCATCTTCATCATGATCATCGCTATCATGAATGCCCTGAGATGACTGGGGCAAAACCGACAGTGATATATCTTGAAGATGTCGGCGGATGTGTTGGACAAGCTTTTGCTGTGCCAAGAGGGGAGAACTTGGTCCACAAAACGGACATTTCCCACTGAACGCCGTTTTAAAATGTTTGGTAAGATGTTGAATCCAGATGCCGGTCGAACTGTACGTTAAATATACTGTCTCGCCACGGGAGTCGAGGTTGCAGTCTTCAGCTACGCAGCAGTAAGGCCTGAGGTCGCCGAAGACGTGTTTTCTGCGAATTTATTGTCAATAAACTGTGTCATGAGCCAAAGGCTGGGTTTCGAACGCGACTCACTTCCACTCAGCACGGCTTGTGATACCGCTGACAATTATATGGCAGATGGGACACCGGAATGGTGCGCCATCCTTGGCTTCTGCTGGCAGAGGCGGCACTCTGGGCTTTCCCTTCGTATTCCCAAAATCTGTGGTTTCAGCAGTTGACAAAGACATTGCATCTCCGTGCCAGGAGTCCTTGTCGAACACTGTAGACGATCTGGTCTCTGTCGTCGGGTCCCCTGAGACCGAAGGCTTGCTGTCCTCCCGATCGAGGTCAGGCCCTTGAGCAATTGTGTGGTTCCCCCAGTATCGGAGCCGCGAATAACGCTTAGAATTGAGGTTCCCAAGCCGCTCCACAAGGAATCTTGGAAGGAAAGGGTATTGATCACGGATTCGCCTGCAGTATTGATCTGCTTCGGGAAGCACATCAAAGCTCTCGGGGTTTACGGCGGCGTCGCGGTCGTGGAGCCAATCTGCGTCCTGGGCAGTGTTTTCCAAGGCATCGCAAAGATCCATCAAGCTATCGATATAGTCGGTAATATCACCAAGGATGTCGTGTGCATCAGGAGGTGTAATTTCGAATTCTGGTCGTGATGCGAACATGAACCCCGAACCGAGATCGGGGTCCAATTCGTCATCTGTAGTTCTCAGGAGAGTGGCAACGACCTTGTGCATGTCATCAACCTCCTTCACGGCAACAATGAGCTCTGGGTCTAATGCGGAGTTTGCATTCAACAGTGTACAGAGATCCACAGAAAGCGCTCGGCCGAGTTGTTCCAAAATGAAGATAGTGTCGTGTTGCAGTTCTGTGGACTTGTCCAAGATCTCGTCGAGGCGCCCCTGAGATGCGGAAAACCCTTCGCCCCAGAAGTAGAAGCGTTGCAATTCTCCAACAAACTTTGCAAAGAGGTCGGGGGCAATGGTTGAGTGATGGCTTCTCCTTTCCGCACGAAGAAGCTTCCTGAAGAGTTGAAGAATGGCGTTCCAGAAGGAGCCGGCGTGCCCAAGGCTTGGAATGGTAGAGCAATCATAACCCTGACGCCATTTCTCAAACAAAACCTCTTTTCCGGTCAAAGGCATGCCGAATCTTTTGGTTGTTGGTTTTTGGGTGGCCAAATTGAGTCTGTCTTGAGGAACGAGGATGAAGACGGGAAGAGTATGGAAGGTCAAGAGGACGTTCCAAAGCTCTAGGGCAAGGGGTATTCAACCTGCAAGTTACATGTAGGAACAGCATGAGCATGCTTCATGGATGTCCTTCCGGTGATGAGGGGTATGGATAAGCGGAACGGCTGGTGTGCCTTATGCGCTGCAAGACCGGGCGTCGAGGCATTTTGCTGTGCTGCAGCAACCCACACACACGTTCAAGCCAAGCCCCTCGTCGCCTGCATTGCCCTCCGGCCATCAGAGAACCACAAAATTGTCCCAGAAAACGGAACTGCGTTGATCAAACTTTCGCACGCCAGGTTCTGCTCGGGGGAATTTTCATTTTTGTTCGGCTGTTCTTTCTCAAATACATTGGAATCTATCTCTACGCCGTCCCAATGGTGCTAGAAACAGTTGGTGTCCTGCTAGGGGCTAAGTCGGGTACCCCACATTCCGCCCACCCCCCATTCCGCCCACTTGGCAAATCCACACCGCTTTTTCAACCCTCCAACTTCAAACCAGAAAAT